>JAOXJP010017010.1:0-17490 GCA_025762735.1 Platanus orientalis | reverse complement strand
ATACATAATTTAATATAAATATACATAAAATAAATGTGATAATGCTCATTTTGATTATGATAATTATGTAATTTTAAACAATTATCATTAAGTTTTATCAAGACTCTTGAGGAAAGGGGAGGGGACCACTTTACTTTGTAACACCCCGCATCCATTTTAGGTAAGTCTTAAAAAATTCAGATTCTACACCATGTGTCCATCTGTGATACCCTTCGCATTTGTGAGCAAGAGGGAAAACCTCAATGTTTTAGAAGTTTAAGCATGATTTAGGAAGGGTTAGAAGACCTTTGGCCAGTGGAATTGGGCTTTGGAGACCCTAAGAATGCAAAAATTCAAAAACTAACATTGATGATCGAGCACCAAAGCCATGATGGATCACCATATGATTGATCACACACTCAGAAGTTATCCAAAAAAGAAAATCCATAAGGTCATGTATGATGAGGATGATGGATCACCCCGTGATTGATCACTAACATGATAGATCACCAACCATATAATCAATCACCAGAGGACAAAATCGTCCTTGGGATTTGTGTCAACATGTGATTCATCCCTAATTTTGTATAAGACCCACTTATGACGACTCAAAACCCTTTGTTAGTTTATTTTAGCCCTAAAATCATTAGAAAAAGACTAAAGAGAGAAACAAAAGGGGATTAGAGAGAAATGAGGAGAAACCCCCTAATCCCATGGTAAGCCATGGAAAACCCGCATCCTCATAAACTCTTAGCTTGGTTTTGTAGCTCCCTTTTAGATTGTCATGGAAAATTATAATATTATATGTTTTATTTCTTAGATGATATAGAGAGGAAAGGTTTGGAGCATCTATTAGAGAAGAAGATTAAGAAAAAATGGTTCTACAAAGAGATCTTGAGGAACTTAGAAAGAAATAGCATAGTAAATAGTTATACAAGATTTACACATGTTTTGCTTATAAGATCTTAGATTCATTAATTTTCATGTTTTGGTTTAGGAAGTTTTGATGCATACTCCATGGATTTATCCTTAGGATCTCAGGTACATGATCCTTTATAATATATTTTGAAATTTTGTGGTAAAGAGCTCATTGATTTCAAGGTTTATAGAATGATTTTGGATTTATGCTACATACATATGGTTTTATTGCTAGAATCTCATAGATTTTCCGTTATCCATGATGTTTTCCAAAGATTTTATGTTTTTCATGTTAGGATCTCAGAATCCCCATGTTTATATTTAAGATTTGCAATGACTTGGTGGATTTTTGGCTATTAGAATCTGTAGGCTCACTTATATTTATTGAAAAAGATTTGTATACTATTTTCTATAGACTCCCACATGAGATTTGAAGTATTTGGGTCATTATATTTCATTCTTATTTGGGGCATAGCACAATTGCATGAGGCTCACTTACAATGACCATGTGGAGCCTACTTGGAGTTCTCGTTGGTCGAGATCGTGATAGGTTGCATGGATATTTATTAGTATTTTTCATTATTTTTTGGATTTTTTTATTAAGTTTTATATGCCTAGGATGTAATAGGCATTTTTTGTTTGTTTAATAAGGGATATTTTAGTCACTTGAGTTTATTTATGTTATAAAAGGAGGGGGAATCGTGAGTGATGTTTTTGGAAATAGGAGCCAACAATAGTCTTTCTAAATCATGACTAGGTTTGTTATTTAAAAAAGGGGTCTTAATCCTCCAAGTCATTTCCAAGTGGGATAACTCTTTTGTTAGTATTCTCATCTCATATCGATGGATGAACAAACTCTTCCTTCTAAGCTAAGTGGGACATTTCCTTCTAAAGTGTTTGTTTTGTTCACCTCACAAGAATCAATCCAAGATTCGCTTCACATACTATGTGGAATATAATCATCACAGTGCCTTTAAGGCCAAATCCTCAAAAAGGGTATCATCACATATCACATAAACCTAATTAGGAGTCAAATATGATTCCTGCAAGATATTTCTATCTTTACACTTCCCATCATTAAATTGATCAAAGTTTCCAATCACATATTTATATAATTCTAATCAATCTTTTACCTATTCGGGGCTTACACAATTACTTTCATATTCTTTACCATAAATATGGAAACAAATCTAGAAATGCAATATAATAGGTTTGACCCTTATCAATATCATATAGTTATCTATGGAATCCAAGTCATTTTTCAATACAAATGCAATGAGGAATAAAATATGATGACCGAAATACTTCGAATATCATGTGGGAGTCCATGAAAAACACTATACATATAATCTTCAGTAAATTTGTGTGAGTCTACGTACATATTCTAATAACCAAAAATCTATCAAGTAGATGCAAAGATCAAATATAAACATGGTGATTCTAAGATCCTAACATGGAAATATAAAATCATTTGTAAAATATCATGGATAACTAAAAACCTATGAGATCTACTAATATAAACCATAGGTATAAAGCATAAGGCCAAATGATACTATAAACCTCGAAATTCATAAGCTCTTTACCATGAAACTTCAAAACATAAGATCTTATGAGAAAAATACATGTAAATCTTGTATAACTACTTACTATACTATTTCCTTCTAGGTTCCTTAAGATTTTCTTGTAAAACCCTTTTTTTATCTTCTTTCTCTAATAGATCTTCCAGACCTTTCCTCTCTACATCATCTAAGACATAGAACATACAATATTAAGATTCATGAAAATCTAGAAGAAAACTACAAAACCACGCTAAGACTTCATGGGGATACGATTTTATAGATTTGGGGTTTTTTTCCTCTTTTCTCTCTAATCCCTTCTCTTCTTTTCCTTGGCATATTTATAATATTCTTTAGCACTAAAATGAGCTAACATAGAGTTTTAAGCCGTCACAAGTAGATCCCACATGAAATTAGGGACAAATCACATGTTGGCATGAATCCCAAGGATAGTTTTGTCCTCTGACAATCGATCACCAATAGTGGTGATCGATCATTGGGTTGGTGATCAATTATGGTGGTGATCGATGATAGGGTGATCCATCATGTTTATGGTGCCTAACCTTCTAGATTTTCTTTTTTGGGCAAATTCTGAGTGTGATCGGTCACCAACTTTGATGGTCAATCTTATGGTGATCAATCATGGCCTTACTAATTGATCACCAAGGTCAGTATCTATATTTTTGCATTCTTGGGTCTCCACAATCCAATTCCACTAGCAAAAGGTCTCTTAACCCTTCCTAAATCATGCTTAGGCTTCTAAAACATTGAGGTTTGCCATCTTTCTCAAAAATACAAAGGATATCATAGATTGACACATGGTGTCAAATCCGAATTCTCTAAAACTTACCTAAAATGGATGCAGGGTGTTACAAAGTAAGGTGATTTGCCTCCCCTTCCCTCAAGAGTCTTGATAAAGCTTAACTTTGATGGAATCCTTTTTAATTGTCATTCAAAAATACATAATAGGGATCATAAAGTCTTCTTGTAGTTGCTAGAGTTGATTAAGACCCATTTTTCTCTCCCTTGGTTATTCAATGTTCTGCAGCTCTTTCGGGTATTTGCATGACAAGGATATTGGATGCCCACGTATTAATTATGGTAGGAGACATGATTAACAATTAATGTGATTAAATTTATGGGAAAAATGTAGAAAACTGTGATAATGATTGTAGGAATCTCATGAAAAAGTATAAGACATTATACGTGTTTTTAGAGATCTCTATCTCATGTGAAAAGATCTATTGGAACTGCTCATAAGATAGCTTAAGTCGGTTAGGAACCCCAAGCCTTTGTTATGGTTGTTTTCTCCTTCTTGGTTGGAGAGATCCTTGTATGTTGATGTCGCGCGTCTCCTTAATCCTCTGCAGTAAATTAAAATGCATTAATATGAAACTGTTTTCAAAACGTGAGACATACAAAAACTTTAATACTCCAACCAAATTTGAGAGTGGATTGTATCCGCTCCTCCTATCATCTGCTCTTCTCTGCACCTTGTCAGGGGGAGGGCACATCAGTACTGACAAGTGATTTTCACTTTCTGGGGGGTACATTTCACTTGTCGGCACTGATGTGCTCTCCCCCTGATAGGGTGCAGAGAGGAGCAGATGATAAGAGGAGCGGATACAATCCACTCTCACCAAATTTGTGAGAGAATTTTAAAATTTTGTATATGTATCACGCTATATATGTTTGTTGCATGTTAGTGTAACTTAACCTACTGTAGAGTATCCTTACTCTCTCCATTGTGATTTGTTGATTTGCATTTTTTATTACCAAAAAAGAAAAGATTTGGGAAGCTGTGAACATCTGAGAATATACCCTAGTGAGAAGACGCCAATCTATACCAAACTAAATATAACCAATATTGGCATGTGTAATTTTGGTAGGAAATCTGTCTTGATAACAAAAGTAAATGTGGTATTTAAATTGTAGGAGCCCTTTAAAAGGAGGACCTGTGGAACCCATCTTAAGGAGGACCTGTGGAACCCATCTTTGCAAGTTAAGAGAGGAGCAAGTGAAAGCAAAGAAGGTTCCATTTGTAGGTTCTCCACTCCTCGTAGATGGATTTTTACAGGAAAAGGCAAAGAAGGTCACTGTTCATGGCATTTCAGCAGAAGATTGTTGGGACAGTGTAATCTCTCTCTCTCTCTCTCTCTCTCTCTCTCTCTCCATATCCATATCCATGTACATAGGTTTTAACAAATTTGTTAGGTCTGACAAAGGGTAATATGTCAATATATTGGTACACCAGAGCTGCCTAATCAGTAGTCGCCATCCGCTACATCTTGTGCTTTAGCAAATGTACCACTTGTTTTTCCTATATAAAGAATGGTGTCACAGCAAATTTGATTTATTATGCCACATTTTTATTTTAAAAAAAAAAAAACGCGTAAATGGTTAGCTGTTAGTTGGTAAAGACAGCTTATGGTATCAACCTCTATAAACTTTTCTTTGGAATTTGTGTATTTACATGTTTTACTCGCTTTCTACTAGGTGCTGTTCTGAGGGAGATGAATGTCTCTCTATAGACAAATTTCTCCCAACATCTCTTTCACGGTATGTTTGTTACTTTCTTTGTTTATTAATTTATCTTTCGCTATTCATCATTTTAACTACTTAATTATTTTTTAAATTACAAGTACATATTAGATGGTAGAAAATAGTCCTTTGTTGCTTAGGTTTTTGCTTCAGTTTTAACTTCATTTTACTAAAAAAAAACTTATACATGGAAATATCAGTTGTGTGTCCAAATGAAGTTCCAGAGCCTCCTGTTATAATGTCTATTATATGTAAAATTTCACCAAAGTGAATTTCTATTCCATATATATATATATATATATATATATATATATATATATATATATATAAAGACAAAAAATGTAATATACTTGAGCGGCTTGAGCTGATGGAATCTCATATTCATTAGAGTAGGCATCTCAAGGGTAAATTAGAGGTGTTAATTAGTGAATTGATTTATAGCCTGTTTGGCAGCCACCTATAATGTAATAATTTCATTTTAAAATCCCAAGGCATATGTAGCCATAACCTTATGGATCATAATGAGCTCATTCAAATTTATACTGATTTATTAAATAAAATTAGAAATGAAGTCATCTTAGGTTTTCCTGTAACATGAAATGACTTATGTTATCAAACACAATTCACTGCAAAAATTTGCATGAGTTCATTAGGACCCATCCTTTTTGGGCTTCATATGCCTAAGGAAAATCAAATGAAATGATTTTATTACAGGTGGCTGCCAAACGCAGCCTTAGAAATTCATGCCTCACTCCTTAATTTTTCCTTATGTTCATGTCATCATGGGCTATGAAAATAGCAATGGACAGAATCCCTAGAACTTGCCACATGTCATAATAAGAGGATTGGGGCTGATTGTTGGTATGACCCCATTAACAAGATTAACCAAAAATCTGCTTGAAAATATGATCTCAACCATGTAAAATTCTTTTTACATTTCAAGGTAGAGCTCTAAGAGAGCTCCAAAATATAATGCATAGATAGAGATTGTAAAAAATCATTTTGATTAAGGTATAGCCTGTTTGGCAGCCACCTGTAATGTAATTATTTCATTTGAGTTTCTCAAGGCATTTGTAGCCATGAGGTGATGGTTTCTAATGAATTCATTTGAATTTATACTGTTAGTAATGAAGTTGTCTTAGGTTTTTCTATAAAATGAAATGATTTATGTTATCAAGCATAAATCACTGCAAATCTGAATTAGTTTATTATGAACCATCTGGTTGTGGCTACAAAAAGCCTTGGAAACTCAAATGAAATGATTACATTACAGGTAGCTGCCAAACGCAGCCTTAATCTTATGACATTGCCTACTGTTGTTGCCAATACATAACAAAGAATTCCTTCTTTAACCGTTGGCTTATAATCCACCTTCCTGGTGTTGCACAACAAGAAGTTATTGAAGAGGTGCCTTAAATCGAGCCGGTGAAGCTCTCATCTTGCCGGGCATTTTTTGTCAATCTATAGGGTGGGGCTCACTATACTGTGCATGGTTTACTGCACATAGCCTCTATTAACGCGCGTAGGAGGACTTGATTGTTGTTGTTCAATGGCACTACGGAAGAGTGGTGGTTGAGATTTTTTTCTGCTTTTTGTTTTTTAATGTACAAACACATTTACACAAACACCTTTCGGAGACAATAAAAGCATGGTTTCAAGGATTCTTAGCATGGATATAATCATGTAGTCTTTGCTTTAAAGCTTTGTTTGTTATGGGATGATATATAGGAATAGGGAAGCTTTCATTGCCCAACAACCTCAAATGGGGCATATATATGTTTGTGTGCTACAGTAACTGCTAGCTGAGAAAAGGAAAGGAAACCCACAACTGACGTAGGCTCTGCGATTCATTGATTATGGAATTCATTCTATTTAAGACACAGCTATGCCTGCGACCACAAACAACTTTCTTGTAACTTGTGAAGTAACAGAAGAGCCAATGCTGACGTTGTGAAACCTCGAAGGAGCCAATATCCACCTGGGGTAGGAACCCCGTCGTGGTGCTGCTTCTTAGACGATCTACTCTCACCAGACAACTTGCATGGCTTCATCGAACCTTGTTAAGGCCATGCTCCCATGCTCGGGCGGCCGGGGCATCTATTCCTTTTTTTTAAGTAAAAGGTTACGAAGGAAGCTTAGGGGTGACCATGTTTGACATGACCTGTGAATCCGACACTAACCTAATATTGTTGTGCGAAAGCTTAGATTTGGGATCGTACGCAGTAAATATAGAAGAAGAAAATCAATGCAAACAATAAATAGACAATTTAATGTGATTTGGCTTAAAGCCTACATCCATGGGTGAAAACAATTAAAAGAGCTTTCACTATGAGAAAAATGGAGATTACAACAGCTTTGTTGTTACATTCACTTCTCCAAACCCTATTCCCAAGTTCTTGGAGAAGAGACACTGATCTAAGCCTTAATAACCCAAAAGCCAAAACCTTTGTGGTTTCCAAAACCCTTTACTCATGATTCTGTGTGAGAGTCCAACACGGCTCTCGCTAAGAGCTATTGAATTCATGCTACAACTTAACAAATCTCTACCTTAGCTTGAATTCAATTAAGATTACATAGTATAAAAAAACTCTACTCCCATGTTCTTCTCCACACAACCCCAAATGGTAATTTAAGATATTGCAAATACCTATATCTTTGACAAAACATAGAACCTATGACATGTACACCACACTCCACCTTGGTTCATATTCTGAGATCACATTGGAGAACACTTGCACTTGTCATTCTCAGTGAACTCTGCATCATATTTATTTCGAACGCACCTCCACCTTAAACTTAAATCGCATCTTGTTTGTTGTCACCATAAACAACCATTGGCCTTGAAGAATTACCGTTACACATACTATCAAATCAATTCAATCATGACACCACTCGATTTGATCATAACACAACTAACGCACGTGTGAAGCTACCCTGAGCCTACTCGCCTAGTCAATTCTAGAGAAGGACCTCAATCCATCATCTCCAATCACAGAAACTTTCTCACTATCATCTACTACCTAAAAACCTGCATCACCTCTCTTAGCTGCATCCGTACAAGAGATCCTACACCAAAGTTGGTTTTTCAATGCACTTCGTTTTTTACTATCCATTAAGGTTAAAAGAACACCATTAATCACTGTATTTCCCATCAAATGATACAAACCATCACCACACCTTTATCTTTTCATTAGGACCAAATAACCACATGTGATTTTCATAGCCACACCTGCAGCTAAATACCTGCAACCCTTAGAGTCCAACTGACCTAAGGATATTAAATTCCTTTGCATCTTTGGGACATATGACACACCACCAAAAGTATGAACCACTCTATCAAACATCTTGATATCCACCATCCCAACACCCGTGAGATTACAAGTAAACCCGTCACCTAAAGAAACAAAACCTGTATTCTTCTCTTGGAACGTATCAAAATATTTTTTTCTAGAGCAAATATGAATATGACAACCTGAATTTAATATTCATTCATAATGAGAAAATGTGTCCATACCTTTGGAGACTATGGGAACATCTCCAATGTATTCATCATGTTCCTTTACCAATGTTGTACTAGGACTATCACCTTTCCTCTTATCAGAATGTTTCGGATAATCCATCTTCATGTGACCATATTCTCTGCAATGAAAGAACCGCATCTTGCCCTTTCCTCTAGACTTATATCTAGACTAACCTTTATCATTTTCAAAACCCTTTTCTTTTGTTTTTCCTCCCGCAAATAAACCTTCTGCTTGACTCTCACCCTCTTCTCCAAATACCTTATTCCTTATTTCCTTAGAATACAAGGATGTCTTAACATCCTCCATGGAGATGGTATCATTTTCATAGAGTAAGGTCATACTAAAGTGTTCAAATGATGAAGGTAAAGAGCACAAAACAATGATAATTTGATCCTCATCATCAATATTAATATCAATGTTTTTCAAATCCATAATGATTTTATCGAATTCGTCTAAGTGTACTTTCACAAACATTTTCTCATCCTCAACGTGTAGAGGCGTTGTTTCAAATACAACTTGTTCGTGAGAAATTTGGTCATGTACATGCTCTCCAATTTGAGCCATAACCCAGCCACAGACTCTTTTTCTACAACCTCTTGTAACACCTCATCAACCAGGCACAACTGAATTGCGTTGAGTGCCTTGAAGTCAAGTTCCTCCCTTTCGTCTTTTGACATCGTCGTAGGAAGTTTTTCCTTTCCCACCAAAGCTTTGGTCATTCTTTGTTAAACCAACAACGCACGCATCTTCACGCACCATGAACTGAAGCTATTATGCCCATCAAATTTCTCTACTTCGTACTTTACAACCATGTCGAAACACCCCAATCGTAACCTAGCTAGGGCTCTAATACCAATTTTTGTGCGGAAGCCTAGATTTGGGATCGTATACAACAAATATAGAAGATGAAAATTAATGCAAACAAAAAATACACACAAAATCATAAGACGATTTAAAGTGGTTTGGCTTAAAGCCTACATCCACGGGCGAAAATGATCAAGAGAGCTTTCACTATGAGAAACTTAGAGATTACAAGAGCTTTGTGGCTGCCTTCACTTCTCCAAACCTTATTCCCAAGTTCTTAGAGAAGAGACCCTGATCTAAGCCCTAATAACCCAAAAGTCAAAATCGTGGTGGTTTCCAAAACTATTAACTCACAATTCCATGTGAGAGTCCAACACGGCTCTTGTTGAGAGTCGTTGAATTCACGCCACAACTCAACAAGCATGAAATATGCGATTACAATTGGCTGTAAATGTGTTGTGGGTCAAAGTGGGTACCCACTTTGACACAATTAATAAATGGGTTGGGTTTGGGTTTATCCATATAGTTGTATACCCTTAACTTGACACAACAAGAATTTGACTTGCCAACATGAATTACTACATAACCCGTGAACCCGACACAAACCCAATACAAAATATGTAAGTTAGGGTTGACTGTAAACGTGTTTTGGGGCAAAGTGGGGCGACCTGATTTGACACGATTAATAAATGGGTCAGGTTTGGGTTAAGCCATATAGTTGTATACCCTTATCTTGACACAACATGAACCTGACTCGCCAATACGAATTGCCATCCCTAGGGAAACTACTATGTTATATGATACTGGGACTTATGGGTTGTGGGCTCAAGCATGTGTCATATGTATCTTCCATATGGAAGATACAAGGTGGAATCCCTTGATGGTATATGTATTGTACTAATGCATAATGTGTCGCCTATACCGTCCCTCCCAACTCAATTTGGGTCGCACCCTGTGCAGATATCAAGTGAAGTGGGTTCAAGAGATAGGGCTATCAATCGGGCCGGGTTGAGGTTTGCCCAAACTCAGCTTGAAATGTTTTACCCGAGCCTGAATTCGGTTTGAATAAAACTTTGGAGCTAAAAGTTGGGCCTAAACTCAGCCCATTTTAAAACAACGAGCTTTGGGCCGAGTTTGGGTTGCCCGAATAAAACTCTTTTATTAATTTTTAGGTTGATTTTAGGCCCATAATTTCCCCTAAATGCATATTATATGAGTTTTTTTTTAACAGTTAACACTTGAACTATTTGATGATAGTAAATTTGTTAAAAATAAATGGATTTAAAAAGAATACATATAGACCTGATATCAACATATAAATAAAATTGTTATTTGCTAACTAGTTCAGGCTAGGTTGGGCTGGGCCTCGAGCTGAAATTGAGTTTGCCCAAACTCGGCCCAAATAAAACTTCAGGCCTAAAAATTGGGTCCAAACTCATCCCAGCCCGATTATTTTTTGGGGCGGGCCATGTCGGGCTTCAGGCTAGCCCTACCCAATTGATAGCCTTACCAAGAGACTGACAAAAAAAAAAAATGTTGCTAATTATACAATTTAAAGAATGGTTGTCATTGGCCTTGTTATGGGCACCAAAGCTAAATCCTATGATGTTGGCCTCACGCATCCATCAAGTTGTAGACTCGTAGTTACAATATCATGATTGTCATCGTCCCCAGACTCTTAATGAAAGACAAATAAGCAGCATCAACACGCTAAAACCTTAACACAAGCGTAAGGTCATAAGAGGTGGAGCCATTGTTCAATGAGTCTGTCGAAGTGGAGATCTCATGTTAGTCCCATTAATAGTTCACCAATCATTGATTTAGTTTATCTTGTTTGTTCTTTATTTGGTGTGATATGATTCAAATGAAAGTTGTACACATTTTACTTAGGCAACCTTGGCTTTATGACAAGGATATTAGGGTACAATGACAAGGTTAATATGTAGGTTTCTTTTAATATTGATGGTAGGAAACAAATGCTTAAGCTAATGAATATAAAAGCCATTAGGAAGTTGAAAGATAACAGGAAGTAAAGATGGACTAAATCAAAAAGAATGATGGGATGATATATAACCTTCCGATGTGATGAAGTTATGAAAGACAAGAAGCAAGAAGAGATTTGATTGTCAAGGTACTTGATTAGTCAAAACTATTTACACAATTGTTGCTTACTAATTCTAAAGCAACAAAAAGATGTCTTAGATAAGTTGGTTTTATAGGAGGTTCTTATTTTATTTTATAAAGACCAATAAATATATTAAGAAACAAGAGGGTTTAGGTCCTCTTGAGGACACATCAGATAGAAAGACATTCTCCAGCCACTTGGGAGGAGAATGTCAATACAAGGAGGTCGGAATAGATAGACCTTTCTTAGTGAGGCAGTGAGCCACACCATTCAAAGACCTCTTAACAGAGGTAAATGTAAACTTCACCCAACCACTAAAAGGACAATTCCAAGATTGTGAGACTTAAATATTGACACACCTTGACTTGTCCAACTTAGACCTTGAATAATCCCTTACCATCCTATAAGCAAAATCAATAACATTAGAATGGCACTAGCATTCATTTTAAAAAATGGATTTATTACTGGCCTTCCAAATCTACCAACAAGTGTAAGAAATCAAAGCAATTAGCTCATTAAACTTCTTTAACGAATCCCTTTAAAATCAAGCCATTTATGAAACCAAATAGCGAAAGTAGTTTCAGATTCTAGATTTGTTCTTAAAGAAAAATGGGAATCAAACCACACCAAAGCAACCTTTGGACAATCAATGAGATAATGATAAGTAGACTCGACTTCACAAGAGTAGGAAGGGCATGAGGGGTCAATGTTAATCCGTCTTCTCTCTCGAGATCCTTTGATAGGGATAGAGTCCTTACAAGCTCTTTAGATGAAATTCTTAACTCTGAGAGGAATGTTAAGGTGCCAAAGTTTCTTCCAAGGAAAAAGGATTGGGGGGCGGGTGGTAATCCTAAGGGAGGCAACTACCACAAGATAAGCTGATTTAACCATGAAAATACCTTTAATATCATAGTACCAAATAAACCTATCTTGGTTGTTTGACAATCCAAGGGGAATTTTTTGGATGGCTTCCATCACCTCATGGGGAATAGGGTGATTTAAATTCTCAAAGAGCCTGTTTTTCGTTTCTTTTGTCAATAATATCAGCTACTTTTTAATTAGGGTGGGGGTTTCGGGAGTATGGGATTTCAAAGCCATCAATCGATAGAATCCATAGGCTATAATAGAGGTCTATGTTCTCACCAGACTCGGCGTTCCACCAAGGTCTTTACAAAGCAAATCTCTGCCTCTTAAAATTCTTTTCTAGGCCCACAAACTATTGCTTCTGGGTTTAGCTTTAAGGAAGTCTTCTCGAGGGAAATAGATGGATTTCTGAAGGCGCACCCATAGAGAGTTCGGATTAGTTAAGATCCTTTGTGCTTGCTTTGTTAGAATGACGAGATTAAAAGCATGGATATCTCTAAACCCTAAACCCCCCCTTTTTTACTTTGCTTCATACAATCCTAGCTAACCCCAGTTGATTTTTCTATTTTTTTTTTCGATATATCACCAAAGCTTTTTTGGATATAGCTAATCTCATTACTAATCTTTTTAGGAATAAGGAAGCATGACATAGTAAAGGATGGAATGGCAGATAGGACAGATTTTAGGAGAACCTTTTTTCCCGCAGCAGAAAGCAGCTTTCCATTCCATCCTTAAACTTTATGGGAAGTTCTTTCACGAAGATAAGATAAGAGATTTACTTTGTTTCTTCCATGGGAAGAAGGTAGATGAAGGTATTTGCTAAAGCCTTGATATTTTTCATTTTTAGAACCCCCCTAATATAGTTTTGAAAATTCTGCGGGGTATTAGAACTAAAAATGATTTCCGATTTGGCAAAATTTATGATCCGTCATGAAGCTTCACTGAGTGACTTACAGGTATCCGATATAGCATTGACCTCTTTCATGCAAACTTTAAAAAAATGTAGCAATCGTCAACAAAGAAGAGATGAGTTATGGGGGGTTATCCTACTTAATCCTAATACTAGAAAGAGTTCGACTTTCCTCAAGCTTGGTCATAAGGCTAGAAAAACCTTGGGTACAGATGAGGCAGAGGAAGGGGGATATGAGGTTGCCTTGACGCAACTCTCTAGAGGGGTTAATCACTTTTCCAAGAGACTTATTAAGGAGGACTTTGTACAAGACAAAAGAAATACACTCTTAAATCCAATTCCTCCATTTATTGTTGAACCCCATATTTTCCATCAACTTAAAAATCAATCACCATTCCACTCGATCATATGTTTTGCTCATGTCAATCTTAATGACCATGTTATGGTTCTTAGACCCATCAAGCTTCAGGAATCTAAGAATTCCATGGGCCATTAGAATATTGTCAAAGATTTACCTACCAATAACAAAGGTACTTTGGTTCTAACCAATGATTTATGAAAAGACAACCTTTTACCAATTTGCTAGTTTTAGAGATGATCTTATATAAGACATTACTGAGACTAATGGGCCTGAGTTGGGACATGACAATAAGATTATTTGTTTTTGGGATGAGGGCAAGGAAAGTTTCATTTATATGTTGGAGAGGTTTACTCAGATTGAAAAATTCCATGATGCTACTAACAACTTGCTTGGTAAGAATGTTCCAATACTTTTGTTAGAAGCCTACCGGAAAACCATCTAGGCCCGAGGCTTTGAGCCTACCAATGTTAAAAGCAACTTTATGGATTTCTTCCCTTGAGAAGTTCAACTAGAAGAGGGATTTTGACTCATTAGAGAGGAAAAGATGGAAAGCATCTATGATTTTTTCAATTTGCTCCAAAGAGGGGGATTGGAATTTGAAAAGTTCAGAGAAATAATTTACAAAAATGTTATCATGGTTAGCTTGGCCACTGGTCTAAATACCATTATGATTTTTCAACCTAAGGATTCTATTGCGGGATCTTTTAGCCAATGTGGTCATGTGGAAAAAATTGAGTTTGAATCACCCCATTTGATCCAATTAAGGTAGGATTTATGGGCCTTGAAGACCTCCTCACGCCTAAGGAGATCATCGAAGTTCTTTTCTAAGATAGTAATCTCTTGTTTAATGGGTTGGGAGTAGGGTTGAGATTGAAGAGAGGCCAGATGGGCTTTTCCACATTTCTCTTTGTGCCACTTCTTTAGAATTGGGGGGAGAGCTTTTAGGTTTTTTTCTGACTTTCAGAAGATTTTCCAAAGAAGGCTCATTTTTTCTGAATCACTACCATTTGTTAAGATTTTAGCATGGCGGTAAGTGTGAAAGAAATTGAGCATTGTCTTCTAAATATAAACAAGACTTAGAATTTGTAAGGAAAACATGGGGAAAGCCTAAGAGACTCAATTTTATGATTCAATAATGACTTCTTTACAATGTATTTAAAATTTGAATCCCTAATTAGCATGATATGGTAAAATTGCCAATAATGATAAAAGAATGATAACTCCTTTTAAATTTGCTATTGACCTAAAATTATTTGGTTATAACAAATTTGAACCCTAAAGCTCAAAAATGCTACATGAAAGTTACAAAAAAAAAAAAAAAAAAAATTTGGAGGAAAAAAATGTGCCTTGAACCCTCAAATTGCCTTTTCCTCATTGATCCAATGGCCCGATCCAAATTTCTCTCATTATAGTGCTCATCGAGATGATCTCACACTTTATTCAGTTTGACTTCTTATCTTCACGTTTTAGGAAATGCTTTGAAACCCATTTTACATTAGGTTTGGTGTACATAACTCGACTGAGATATGTCTAATCCAAGTCTTAAGTTTGATGGTATTAGTTGAGATCCAAGCATCTAGTTGGCTATTTTATTGTCTACTCAATACTCGGACCAATTATTTCGTGAATGGATAAAAAATGCTCACCTTAACGAATGCTAACCACTGCTCCTTTGTCAGGCGGCGGGCACATCAGCACCAAAAAGAGAATATGTGCCCCTCAAAAAAGTGAAAATCACTTTTCAACGCTGATGCGTCCACCCCTGACAAGGAGCAGTGATGAGCGTTTGTTAAGGGAAGCGTTCATAAACCGATCCCAATTACATCGTATTGACGGGGAATAAGTTATATCAGGTATAAACAAAAAATTGGGATCATCTCATGTGATTTTTCTCTACTTTATAGCCTTAGGGTAGGGTCACGGGATCAAGGCTTTTGAAAATGACAAATCTCTCTTATCGTTCTGTTTGAAACATATTGCCAAAGAGAGACTCATTATGGCTCGGGCTGGAAACAGTTTTGTATCTCTAAAAGATCTTATACTTGAATTATATAGGCATAGTTCAAAACTAGGAATCGAAACTAACCAAATTCAACTCAACTCCAAACCAAATCAAGTACTCAATTGACCCATTTGAGTTTACGTTGTTAAACAATTCTAATAATTTATAATTGCCAAATAATCAGCTGTAGCAAATTTTCCTGTAGCTTTTTGTAGCATGAGCAAAAGATCACAAAAAGACTAAAGCCTATGTAAACAGACAAAACAACCCATGTTCAAAGACAAAATACCCATTTTTTCTTCATGCTACAAAAAACTACAGAAAAATTTGCTACAGATGATCATTCCTCTTTATAACTGAGTTTTAACTAATAAAGAATAAAAACAAATATGATTTATACAAATGACAATCAATAAATGTCTCATGCAAATTTCTCAACATAACTTTTCTAAATAAATAACTATTTTAGAAATAATCGTAGTACATTTATTGAATCTTCGAATAGAGAACAATGAAAGTGTGCTACGTTTGATATGTATAATCAATTAAACGAATTAGAAGATACCAACTTGCTAAGTTGGTAAAATCTGTAGGAGTCGTACCAATTACCTGGGGTTCAAAATCCATCTTCACCTACTAGTAAATTAACCACTAATGTTCACCTATAAAAAAAATTAAACGAACTAAGGTCATTATATATATATATATATATATATATATATATATATATTCAGTAATTAAATCAATAAACAAGAAAAAAAGAAGTTATAAAGATCTTATTGATGTATGTCTAGGCATGTTGGTAGACACTATTCTTGATAGTATTCACATCACTCTATTCCAATGTTTCAAGATACTTTGTTGACCGTTCCAGGATTCATTCTTGGTCCTGCACAATAGAGGAAGATCAACACAAATGATAATAAGTGTGGTTCTAATAAAAAAGATAACAAGACTTAAAGAAAATCAAAATATAAAACTGTATGAGTAGAAGGTTCTTGATTCTTAGCGCTTTCTGAAGTTCTCCAATATCCAACAAGAAGGATGGCTTATCTTTTATAGATCACGAACAAATATTTTTTTCTCATCAACGGGTATCTCAAACAGACTTCTTCTTCAACGAGTTTCTTCCAACAGACTTCTATCACAAGTCTCTTATCTCAACGTGCTTCTCACACTGGATTTATTATCCTTATCCCTTGGGAAAAAAAAGTTTTAGGATTTTAATAAAACAAAGGAAATAAAAAAATAAAAATTAAATGATGTGGTTGCCATGTGAGCATGCACACCATGCCACACCTCAATTCGACTCAATGTGGTAGGTTGGTTGGTGCACATGTACTTGATGCAAACAAAGAAACCAACACACACACACACACACACAATCTCTCTCCGCCATGGGTCTCTATTTATAAGGTGCTTACATTTACTTATATAATGGAGGAATTTCTTTATCCCTCCTAATGCGAGATTAAACATTCCACATACAAAGAGAACAAAGTTGTTTGGTTTAAATGAAAGTAAAATTTTCAATTCCCTTCAAATATTCACAAAGATAAAATAGTAAATATTAAGAACTTTATAACTAAAATAAAATGTCAAACTTGTAAAATAACAAAAAAAAAAGGGGCTAATGCTAAAAATTCAATATTTTGAATAGGGCTCAATAAAGGTTGGGCCAGCCCGAGCCCAGCCTACAAATTGACTTGAAAAAACCCAACCGGATGCTAGGCCCAATAGGGGCCTGGGCATGAGATAAAGCCTGAACATTTCATTTGTCAGGGCCAGTTTCAGGCTTACCTCAACCCAGACTGATGCCCGAACCTATATATATATATATATATATATATATATATATATATATATATATTTGTGTGTAGTAATTTAAATTTATAAAAATATGTAGCTA
>JAOXJP010016999.1:0-17490 GCA_025762735.1 Platanus orientalis | reverse complement strand
ACCCGAGAGGTCTTGGATCGATCCAAATAAGTTGGATCGAATTGAAAAGTTTGGATCGATCTAAACATGTTTTTTCTAGTTTTGACCCTTGCACTAAAACGGTTGTGACTTTCTCTATAGAACTTGAAATCGATCTCTATTTATTGGGTTGGAAACTAAACTCAAATACCTTTCTAACAAGTATGGATCATACCCTATTTCACTCTGGATTGATGTCAGTGGGCCCAGGAAGTTATCACAAATATGTAAGATTGTCAGCACAGATACCTTGTAGGAGAATTGGTATAACTTCTTCTAGAAAACTTGTAATTACACGTTGTTTGTTTTATTAGTAATTATACTCCTAATAATTTCTTGAAAGGTATGGCATGGCCTCAAAGTCTCTCATACTTGGTGTTAGTGGGCCCGCAAAGTTACCTCAAATACGAAATCAGGATAACTTTCAAACTTGACAAGTTCGAGGCCCAACTTAGGTCTTACACTTCTAACTTGGTCCAAAGGGTTCCTAAACCACTTTATGATATGTATAAACATGTAAAATAAAAATTTTATCCTTTTAAGAGTAAAATTACATTTTTATCTTTTAAATAAAAATATTGGTCATTACAACCACAATGGTCGAGAAACGGGTGCGAAAGCTTATAAACCACTACCAATTAGTGTTCAGGGGTCTCCATGTTGCTTTTAGGGCACCTGCTCAATGATAATAATGTCCTAATTTTTGTAATTCTCATATATCATTTTGTACTTTCATTTTGGATATCAACAATTTTATTTTATTTTTTGCTTCTTATTTTGTCATTTTGAATTTGCTTTCTTGTCTTGTTATCATGTGGGACCAACTTGGCATTATGAGAGCCATTACAGTCAAATGAACCTGCCATTATGAGAGCCATGTGAGGAATTGACTTTATTAGAGAAATGATTTTTGGCATTATGAGAGCCATGATTTTGGCATTATAAGGGCCATGTGAGAAATTGACTTCCTCAGAGTCAAGTGATTTTTGGCACCATGAGAGCAATGATTTTGGCATTGTAAGAGCTGTGTGGGGAACTGACCTCATCAGAGTCGAGTGGCATTATGAGAGCCATGATTTTGGCATTATAAGAGCCATGTGAGGAACTAACTTCATTAGAGTCAAGTGATTTTTGGCATTATGAAGCCAAGTGAGGTTGACTATTGTCAATTTTTATTCTTCGCAAGAGCTCATCTCATTCATGAGGGGTCATCATTCATGATCATATTTGCCTTTGCCAGGGACCATCTCCTTCATGAGGGGTCATCATTCATGAGCATGTTTGCCTTTGCGAGGGACTATCTCCTTCACGAGGGATGGCCTTTGCAATTGATGCCTTTCACGAGGTAATTATCTTTGCAACAAGAGCTTGTAGCCGTTACAAGGAAGGTGTGCAATGCTTCGTATTCCCCCATTTTTTCTTTATGGGCATTCATTTCCCATGCCCTTGTGAAAGGACGTGTCTACCCTTCCTTTATTATTGTTTCCAAGGCCCATCTTCTTCTCTTCATTTTGTAATTGTTTTCTTTCTGGAACAACATTCTTGAAGCAGCATCATCAGATTTTTATTGTGTTTGAGTATTTTTTTTGTTTCAAGCCACCGATTCCTCTAGCTCTTCCAGTAAGAATCTTTATCTCTATTTCTTCATTTGTTTTAATATGTCTACCATGAAGGATTTTTTCCAGTTTATTGTTCTTGCAAAGTCTTTATTTTCTTGCAAACACTCGTTTCTACAAACTTTTCGACCTTCTTTTATTTTGGTTTGCTCTTGTTACGTGAATGGAGGAGTTATCTTGTATTGATATGTTTTTTCTTGCTTTGCTTCTAGGCAATTTTCCCTAAGAACTAATCAATTTTTAGAGTTTTACTCTTCTCCCTAATTATTCTTACCAGCGGTGGTTTCATTTTGGCGAACTGATTTGGCCAATGAGCTAGACTCACAAGGTTGTGCCTAGTTTGTCTTGCAAACCTGTCTCGTGGTTATCCCCTTTGGGGTTGATTGAATCACGAAGTATGTATTCATGGCTCTCCATTTCTACAAGTTGATTGAGCCATGGTGAAGATAGTCTGCTACGTGGGAGCATATTCTTCACATGACATTGTTCTTCGCGAGGGACCACTTTTTGCAAGAACCTTTCCTTTCACGAGGGGTTTTTCTTTCGTAAGGGCCTGCTCCTTCCAGGGTCCACTCTTTGCGAGGGACTACCCTTCGCAAGGCATACTTAGTTGAACTCTGAGAATGGCAGTAGGTGTTATTTGCTTTTATACTTTTGATATTTTGTTGTATGTAGACTATGGCTCCCAAGAGGTAGCATCCCAACGTACCTGAAGTTTGTGAATCTTCGGAGGCTCATGCATGCAAGGTTTTACTAGATCTCAAGTAAGGAAATGAACTCCCGTTCCTGCCCCAACCTTAGGAAATGCCCTGATTACAGTTTCATCCGATTCTGAATAGTCTATTAAAGATCTAGCACCATTGTTTGATCTAGGTAAAGATTGTCTTTTCTATTCTTATTTAATGAGTTTCCTTTTATAGTACCTTATTGGTAATCCATGTTAGACATGTGTCGATGGGTCTTACCCCCACCTAGCTAGCAGAACGAGCAAGTCAAGCCTAAAGGAACGAAACTCTCTGATCCACCAGCTTGTTGCTCTAACTCCTGAGGAGGCAGACATTCTTTATGTGTGGGAAGAGGTCATGAGTACTATGGACCGTATTGAGGCCCACCTGCATAACCCTGAATTCAAGGGTACTATAGCATATTTGCTTGACATTCTTATGGATGTGGCCATTGTGAAGGAGACACAAGTGCTGAGAGGGCTAGAAGATGGAGTTTGCTTGTGCCTTAGAGAGGAGGAGATCAAGATGGCTAACTTGGCATCCCAGTGGGAACACGTGCTGGAAGAGCTTTTGCCCCTACTAGCTCAAGCTAACGCCCTCATGGCACAGATGGAGGTACTCAAGGAGAGCTTTAACAGGATGATGAACCATATGGAGGTTAGTAAAGACTTCATTGATCAGGTGGATAGGTTGACCCAGCATGCCATTGCTATGGTGGATCACTGCAAGGTTGAACTTCATTAGAGAGCAATTGATGTGGAGAACCCTCTTCCAAGTGAGGTTGTGTATCAGCGGGAGTATGCTGAGGAGGAGGCGGATGCAATTTATACACTTTTGGAGGATCATGCCAAGGTGTTACCTGCTATTCATGATAAGCTTTGTCATTTTCTTAGGTCTAAGGTGAAGGAGGAGGTTGAGAACGACGTGGGGCATGCTCCCAGATGTGCGCTATTATGAACTTTTAGTATTCAGGGCCTTGTGGGTGGCCAATCGAATGATTTTATGTCTATTTAAACAATTCTTCTTTCTTTTCTTTTTCTATTTTGGTATGTGCAGACAAATTGCTGCTTTAATTTCATGGCTGACAAGC
Source organism: Platanus orientalis (assembly GCA_025762735.1). Classification (NCBI taxonomy): domain Eukaryota; kingdom Viridiplantae; phylum Streptophyta; class Magnoliopsida; order Proteales; family Platanaceae; genus Platanus; species Platanus orientalis. The sequence continues at coordinate 14,041 of JAOXJP010016999.1, read as the reverse complement.
CAACATGATTGTTTTTCTTCTTTTCTTATTTTGATTATTGTAATTACATGGAATGTGTAAGCTGATTTAGACTATCTTGGTATCTCAATGTGTAACATGGTGTGTGAATACCGTGAAGATTTTGGAAGTTGTATGAGTTTGAGTACCCCCCCTCAAGGAGTATGTCATTAAACGATGTTGTGTAACGACATAGTGCTACTGAAGAGACTAGGACTTTGGTGATGATGGGGTTGCATCTATCATATGGGGATAGACTGCCTACGTACCCTTTAACAGGATCAAGCCAGATCGTAGTTCGATTATGGGATTTTGGTTTATATTTCCCTCTTTTGCCCTAGTGATTGTGCACTAGGTCTGGGGTTCACCTAATTTTTGTATTTCGTCGTCATTACTGGTTTTTAACGAAATTGACGAGGATTAGATCTTACCATGATAGGATTCTTTTACTCAAGGTGTCGATAGAGGTTTTCACCATGCCCTTTACATCACATTTGTTATCCATTTTTTGCTCTTAAGATCCCTTAACCTAGGACTGGGGAATACCTTATTGTTGCATCTCAATGCCATTACTAGTTTTCAAAGAGATCAAATTTTTTTTGCACGCGGTTACATCTGAGATATAAGGCTCAAACTGCCTATGTACCTGTGTGGAACAGGATCAAATCGACATAGTTCCGTAAAGCCAATACCAGTTTTTAAGGATAGTATTTCTTTAGGAATTAGGCATTTGTGATGGGGAGGATGTGGTTCCCTTCTACGTCCAGTAAGAGGTAAGCTCTATGTGGGTAAGCCTTCTCAACAGCATAAAGGCCATCCCATTTGGTAGCAAAATTTTGTTCTTTTCGCATATTGGGGTCCAATGGTGACCATGCTAAGAGGACAAGTTCACCCTTAGTGAAATATCGGAGCTTGACCTTCTTGTTGTATGCACGCACCATCCTGGCTTGGTATAACTCTAGAGTTTGTTGTGCAGCGAGTCTATGTTCATCTAAAGCTTCTAATTCGGCCAAGCAAATTTTGGCGTTGTTTGTATCAATCAAGACGGTGTGGACCACAACTCATAAAGATGACACTTGAACTTCTATAGGCAAGACATATTCTACTCTGAACACGAGGGAGTCTGGAGTCACCTGTGTTGGGGTTTGAAATGTGGTTCAATATGCCCATAATGCTTCTGGCAAGCTCTCGTGTCAATCTTTCTTGTGCTTGGACATTATTTTCTTCATGATTTTGCATAGCATTTTGTTGAGTTCTTCCACTAAGTTGTTAGCTTGAGGATAATATCTTGATGAATGCTCAAGATTGACGTGATACTTGTCCATGAGCCGGTAGACGGGTGAACTAATGAATGGTTGGCCGTTGTGGGCAATGATCTTGTCAGGGACCCTAAATCTATAAATTATATGGACCTTGATATCGGAAGCTTTGATCTCTCATAAGGCTATGGCCTTTGCTCATTTGGAGAAGTAAGCTATTGATGTGAGGATGTAACGATGCCCCTTGGAGGAAGACGGATTGATTGATCTAACAATGTCCATGCCCCACTTAGCAAAGGGCTAAGAACACGATGTGGTGTGCAAAGGTTCTGCTAAAAGGTGTCTATAATTGCTTTGAAGCCGGCAAACACGACACCATTTGGCATAGTCAATGCAATCTAAAAACTATTGTGGGCCAATAGTATCCTAATATCTTCAATCAGTGTTGTAGTTTAGGTCCACTTTGGTGTGTTCCACACACTCTAGTGTTTACTTTGTGCATGGCTTGAGCTGCTTCGTTTGAAAATAAGCAGCGCATAAGGAGACCATCCAATGATTGCTTATAAGGCTAGTTGGCTTATATGGTGAAATGTGGTACACATTGTCACATCTTTGTCTGTTTTACTAAGTCCATGGATTCATTTCTATCTCACAAATGTGCCATGATTAGGGTACACCAATCCAGGTCTAGACCATTAGATTCTCCTTCCATGTGAGTTTCTTCTGGATTATGTCGAAGCTCCAGGTTGTAGTCTAAGGCAATCTCATCAACTTCGGCTAATGGCGATATGACTTGTCACTCACTGATGTGAATAGTAAGATAGTCATCTCTCGGGTGAGTTAGTGATGTTGCAAGACTTGTGAGGACATTGGCTTAACCGTTTGAGTCTTATTGAACATGCTTGATTTGTAAGCGTTTGAAAAGGCCTGCTAAATCTTTAGCCCACTTAAAGTAGGGTGTAAAACTTGGCTTCTTGATGTGGTAGAGGCCATTCATTTGTCGTATAATGAGTTTGGAATCACTGTAGATAATAAGGTCTTCTGTGGGGATCTCTAGGGCCAGTTCAAGCCCTGCTATCAAGGTCTCATTGTTGGAGCACCCTTGGCTTAGAGTGAGTGAGTGGATAATAATTCCATTGTCTAGTGTAACAAAAACAATGCCAATTCCGACAGACTTGTCTAAATTATCACCTGATACATTGGCAGGTCCTCTTGATGCATCATCAAAGTACATTTTTCAATCTTTCTTTATAATAACCTACATTACTTCTTCATTTGGAAAATCGAACTAGAAAGGGGAGTCGTTTGGAATTGGATGGGTAGCCAAGAAGTCTACGAGGGATTTCCCTTTGATTACGCATTTTGGGATGTAATAAATATCAAATTCAGATAAAATGACAATTCATTTTGCTAATCAACATTGAACAGACAGGCGGCTCATAATATATTTTAGTGAATCAGCCTAGAGATGAGATGCACAGTTGTGTGAGGAGATAATGTTGCAACTTCTGTAATGTGAAGATTAAGCTAAGTAGATCTTTTCAATGGGTTTATAGTTCAGTTTTGCACCTACCATAGTATGACTGAGATAGTGCATAGCATGTTCCTTCCCTTCTCCATTATGCTGAGCGAGTAGGGCACTTAAAGATGCATTTAATGTTGTAAGATATAACAACATCAGTTTCCTTGGTGTAGGATTCATGAGAACTAGTGGATTCGACAGGTATTCCTTGATGCCGTCAAAGGTGTTTTGATAGGCCTGGTCCCAAACAAACGGGACTCTCTTTTTCATGAGTTTAGTGAAGGGTTGACATCGTCTAGGAAGATTAGAGATGAATCTTCGAATGCACGCTAGACGCCCCTGTAGACTTTCGAGTTTGCCTATGTCGTTTGGGACTGGCATATCCCGGATTGCAGTAATATTTTTTAAGTCAATTTCAATTCCTCAATGTCAAACAAGAAACCCTAGGAATTTCCCTGATGATATGCAAAAAGCACATTTAAGAGGATTCATGTTCAAATGATATTGTCACAGTCTTTTGAACACATGATCAAGATCGGTCAGATGATCGTAGCGTATTCTGGTCTTAACGACTAAGTCATCGACATAACATTCGACCGCGTCATGTAGGAGGTCTTCAAATATAAATGTCATCGCTCATTGATATGTGGCACCGGCATTCTTTAGTCTGGACAGTGTGACCTTATAGCAGAATGTTCCTTTTAGTGTTCAGAATGTTGTTGCCTCTTCATCCTCTAGTGCCATCCGGATTTGGTTATAACTCGAATACCTATCCATAAAGAACAGTGCCTCATATCCAGTGATGGCATCAACCAGTAGCTCGGTTAGGGGTAAGGGGAAGTCATCCTTAGGACATGCATTGTTCAAGTTTTTATAATCAATACAAACTCGAATCTAGCCAATTTTCTTCTGTACATGCATTATGTTGGTGATCCATTTTAGATAACGAACTTCCTGGATGAATTGGGCACCACAGAGTTTGTCCACCTCACTTTCTATCTTATCTATAATATCATGTCGTGGTTTCCTCGGATGTTGTTTGATAGGGCACCGGGAAGGGTCAATAACCAATTGGTGAACTGCTACATTGGGGTCTAAACCTGGCATCTCTGAGTAACTCCAACTGAACATATTTTGGTTTATCTTGAGGAAGGAGATATATTGCTCCTGCTCATCAGCGAACAGTTGTGTACTGATGAATGCTGGATGGGGATCATCTTGAGTTCCTAGATTAACTTCGAGAAGGTCATCGATGGTTACCTAGAAATCGTCTTCAGGTTCTAGGGGAGCCGACAAGACATTCTCAAGAAAGAAATCACGTGGAACCTATTCGGTGTTGGCATTCTCAAGATTTTTTATGAAAAGGCAGCTAAACCAGGGCTCATCTTGTGCCATATTTAACAGTGGTTGTTCGAAATCCCTAGAGTTTTTTATGATGTTGATTTGACCTCAGTTATATGGATACTAGGGGCCTCATTATTTAATCCAGGATCATGTCATGCATCAACCATGTTCATGGAGACTCTCAATCATGGTGGCTTGTGCCTTAGTCCTGCGATGTTGATCTTTTGCTTAGAGTCGAGAATGAGATGCTCAAAATGTTGTAAGAGGACCTCCTTCTCCTTATATGATTGTTTCCATGTCCCTTCTTGATCAAACCCCACATTGGTCAACAAATTCTTGTGTAGCTTTGCATGTGGCAGGAGTGCGCCTTGATCCTTGAGTTTCCTCTCAGGTGCTTTTATGTGATCGTCTTTGGCCTTAAGTGCTTCTTCTAGAAGGAAGATTGTAAATGACCAATATGCATCTAGTTTGGATGTAGACATTTGCGCCAACGGCAAAACAAAATTCTGAGTTACATGATCAGGTAACAGGATTTGATTATCCTTGTGAGTTTTGGGTGGATGCTTCACTTTGAGCTTCTGTGGCATTTTTTCTACGGTCTCTAAATTAGGCACAGGTGACTTGCCCTTGTAATAGTACTTGGCATCAGCTAAGTATGAATATGCCATTTGAAAGGATTGTCATCAATGACTATGGTGCCTTGCCTATCTTGCTAAGAGTACTTGATACATTGGTGGAAGGTTGAGAAAACCACCTGATATCTATGCATCCAGGGTCGGCCTATGAAAGCAATATATGTCGTGTCTACGTTGATGATGAAGAAAGATGTCCAATTTTCTATGTGTCTGAATTTGGTTCTGCGCAAGATAAAAAACTGAGTGGTTGTTGTTCACTTTGGTTTAAAACCTTGAATGACAAGACGACTTGGTCTTAGTTGGGAGGAGTAGATCCCTAGATAAGACAATGTCTTAATAGGTAGTATATTTACTGTGGATCCGCCATCAATCATGACCCGAGAGACAGGCTGCTCATCGATATGGCATGTGATGAATAATTGCTGGTTGTGAATTGGATCATTCGAGTACCTGTCGGTATCTTCAAAGGTGACTGGTGGCAATCACATTTTTCCAAGACGCTCGTGCAATGTCTTCATTCTTAGCAAATTCTTATGGGTTTGTTAGTGCGTAGACTAGTGACTCATAATTCCTGAGACAACTGAAGTGCACCGTACATGCTGAGAAGTGTTGAAATCTTCTTTAGATGTGCCATGATGTTATAGGGTATAGTGCCCTTAGATTTCTTAATGGTCTTGCCATTCTCATTCTTAATAGCCAACAGCTTTATTGCATTGGCCTGTTGGTTCGTGATCAGACCACGGGGAGGTATTTGTTTTCCTAACCATAACCATACCTGATGAGCGTGTTGTGTTGATGGCGACCATTCTATGATCAGGTGAGTGACCTTCAGTTTAATGATGTGGCAGACTTCCGTTTGACCTTTAAACTGATCATCATCAAGGAGTTATTCTAGTGCCATGACAAAACTTCTAGCATCATTATCTGAGTGTTCAAAATCAAAAATCAGGGGTGGCATACTTCGAGGTGAGGAATTGTCATCACTGAATTCCATAGGACCTTAGGGAATTAAATTAGCATCAGTAGATGGATCGCTATCAACCATATTAACTTCCCATTGGTCCTATGGTAGGAATTCTATTACACTTCACAAGTATTGAGGATTATGTTGATACGCCCTTTGTCTTCTGTAAAAGTGGTCAATGAGCATTGGCCAGGAGGATATGTGGTAGGTTGGTAGGGACACATACCATTCTAGTGCATGAGAGTCCAGCAAAAAAAGAAATAATTGCAACAACAAATTATGCTCAGTCCTTGGCAATCCAGTCTCCTATAAGAAACATTTGACATGCTAGTATGGATTGTCGGCCCCTATGTATATGGTGAGGGGGCATTTTGTACCCATCTGGAAATTGTATGAGGTAAACATCATCCCTAATGGGTTGTCACATGTCGTTGAGATGCCTTATGTCGAGTACTTAGACGATAATCTGATCTGGCGACCCCTTTAACCCCTCGTAGGTCTACTACTCGTCAGGTTGATACAGAGGATCAAGGTTCCATGGGTTATATGGCTCCATCCTGGGCCGCATTAATTCATGAAGAAACATGTCAATAAATGTATCCCAGGACGGTATGGACTAGGCCGGTAAATCCATGTACCAATCTAAAGCCAAGTTGTTCAAAGACAATGTGAATAACTGCAACAATAGGTTGTTACTGTGTATAACTTCTTAGCACAAAAGTATAAACTTGAGCAGATGTTGTCGTGGACACTAATAATTGCCATTGGAAAAGGTGTTGAATAGGGGTATTTCATACCCTGTTGGAAAAGGTTTTATATAAACATTGTTGCAACAAGGGAATGCCCTTTGATGGAACCTAGTCAATACCGTCTCGTAGTATCCTCTCGCATCCACAATGTCATAGGCAAGTGGGTCAACCTGCGTGGCCATCGTGGGCTATCCCGTATATAATTGTTTAGGCGGAGGAGAATGCAGTTGTCATGATAACTGATTCAGGCAATTGGTACCCGTTTCTCCCTATAAGTGTCCTGGCATGTGAGAACATTTTTAGTAGTGTTAATTTGAATCTAGGATGTCTGAGGTGTCTGTATTGGACGCGAACCTCTCTATTATGGAGGATTATCCATGCATATTATGGAGGCCATGTTACAGATGACTATGGTTGGAGTCATGAAATCTTCTGGCATGTACTCTTCCAAAGCTACCGGGAATCGTGTTGGCTGTTCTGCTAGCTCATTGAGTTATGGTTCACTTTCTTGTGTCTTGAGTTCTTTTCCTCTTGATCTTGAAGGCCATGGTTTAGTACACTTGGAGGTACCAAGAGACTATTTATTAGGATCCGGTTGTCTGGAGCAGACCCTTTTCATGTGCTCAATTTTTCCTTCAAAGGTCTCCCATTCGTTATCATGGTCAGAATCAGTCAATATATCCTCACAATTGCAAGCCATGCTGGTATCGCAGACAAAGATATAATTTGTCAAGGTTGACTATTGGATGTCTAACTCGAGTTCATACTTTCCTTTGTTAAGAAACTCCTATAACTTATCCTTGAAGATAAAACAATCCTAGAGGGTGTGCCATGTAGGCAATGGTAACGACAATACTTGGGACCATGGACTTTGTCAACCTCAACTGGCTATTTGGACTCAGGGAGTACTGTTTCCCCTACTTCTACCATTTACTTGAAAATATTTTCAATGTCATCAAGATGGAACGAGTATATCTTATCTTTCCTGTCTCGTATGGTCGACTGTCTGGTTGAAGTCTCTTACACAAACTGAGGCGTTGAGGTCATTTCAGACATTTTCTTAATGAGTTTAGTTGCTACTGGCTTCTTAGCACCGACCATGGAAGATTCTACTTTGTTTACCATAGTCTTACCCTTCCTTTCCCTCTTATGTTCTAATAATCTTTTCTCCAGGTCGTAGGCTTTGGAAATCAAGTCATTGAACTCGGAGAAAGACTATGGGGTGAGATATAGTGAGAGGTCAAAAGTGATGTTGTGTAGGCACCTATCCACCAGCTCTTTGGTAGGGAAGGCATGCTCACAAGCATATGTCATTTTTTTCCATCTGTTAATGAAATCGACAACCGACTCATTATCTTGCTACTTTTCATTTGCCAGTTCATGTACTTTAACAAGTCTGGTGACACTCCAAAACTGTTGGAGGAATGCTCTCTTCATTGACTCCCAGTCTAAGATTGAGCTTGGCTTGAGATTAGAATACCAAGCAAAGGCGGTGCCGTCCAATGATTGAACAAAAAGCCTTAGTAGTAGTTCATTGTGTTGGATAATTAATCCGCACCAAGACTCGGATTTGGCCAAATGTTGTCAGGGAGAAGTAGTCCCGTTGAACATGATGAAGTGCGGTTGGACAAACTTAGAAGGAAAAGGCACCATGTCAATATGTGGCAGGTAAGGCTTTCCTATTGAATACCCCTGGGAAGATTCTTGTTATTTATAATCCTTAAGCAAATCTGCCATCATCGAGCACATGGCGTTATAGTCTACGACATACCCCCTGGGGGAAATGTGAAGACCTTGTTGTGTTGTTAATGCGTGTCTGTAATTATCGTGACTATATGCCCATTAAGAAGAATTCCCTTGCAATGAGGACTCCTGGGGATGGGGATCGTCCCTTCAATATTGGGATTCATGAGGGTGTCTTTACGAAGCTTTGATCTCCTTCTTTATGTCATGTTTCACTTCTGCCGTTGCTTAGGAGAAAGGGTTCCTCCGTCTCCAAGGACGGTCCCTATTCATAAATTTTCTCAAAGGCTCGAATATAGTTAGCAGCATGAAATCCTTAGGTTCAACAACTGCTCTTTCTTCGTGTTGTTTGCACAAAGCACGAAGTGTTCGTGTAGTAATTCTCCATGTGTCTTGTTCAAATTGAAATTATAGTTCAAAAGCTGTGGGCATGATTGTTTTAGTAATGTTAATTTTGGAGTTATTTCTTTTCTTGTTCTTATTGATGAGAGTTCTTTGTACTGGTGTTTATTGCCTTAATAGTTTAGCCCATGAAGGGTTCTCTCTTCGCGATGAGCAGTCTTCCTACAAAGGGGATATGCCTGTGAGGTATGACGTCTTTGCGAAGCTATTTCAGATTGTGAAGGGTTTGGATTTCGCGAAGGGTTCAGGTCCTGCGAGGATTCCAAGTGCTGCAAAGGAATCAAGCTTCGCGAAGGTTGTTCCCTTTGCGTTGATTTCTTTGTTCACGAGGAGCCCTGTCCTCGCAGCAAAGTCCTTCTTTGAACCTCAGAAGTGGGTCAATGTTGTTTGTCAAATTCCCATGATGATGTTCCTTTTATAGCATGCTTTGGGTCATCTGATCCCTCTTCAAACATGGTTAGGACTTTTGGCATCAATTTTAGGCATGTCTTTGTAGGTTTCGTACTCTTTCCTTTCCGAGCATCTTGGATAGAGTTTTCCTTTGTTTTTATAAGAAACCATAAGGGAGGAGACGATCTCAGCATCATTTTTTACATGTGTTTCATTTTCAACAACCACGCTGGCCTCCATGAACACAGGAAAAGTTGTTTCTTTAACAAGAGAATATGAGATGACCTTTTCTCTAAGAAGGGAACACATAATCCCGGTGTTGAGTGGTTGCAATAGCACTATCGTATCTCCTCCAGGGGGAGAGTGAGCTAAAGCAACCAAGGATATAAACGTCTTTTATGGTGTTAAGGCTACTTAAACCCATGAAGACGCCTAGAGAGGTAATGAGCGACCCCTTGTATGCAAATTCGTCTGAATTCTTGGAAATCATGTTAGAGAACTTGTTATTACAACAAAACAAATAGGAAGATGAAAAGAAAGTAAAGTCCCACCAGGCATGCCAAAAATTTGTAACACCAAATTTCACGTAGTTCTCTGAGGAACGTGTGAGACTTAAAGTGTTCAAACTCCCAACCTTTCAAGGGCTGATTTATTATTTTACATGTGGAGGACTTCTACTCTAAGCCTCTGAGAAACTTGTTAATTACAACTGTTAATGGCAAACCTCTGATTTCCTAATTGTTACATGTTTTGTAAGAAACAAGTTTGCATGAAATAAAAATATGAAATGTATTAATTGATGTGAAACAAGAATACAAGGATCTCTCTTTTTCTTCTTCTACAATTCTTGACTTTACTTAGCTTGAGCATCAATTTCACGTCCACTGGCTTGAGTTTTCTCCATTGTGCATTGTAGAGGTGTGGTTGACATGCTAGCGAGAGGATGTTCAACTTTGAATTTGGAAAGCTTGTTTGGCAGGTAAAGGTCTCTGGTAAGACTAATGTTTGAAGAAATGAAGTATTGCCTCTCTTTCTCCCTTAGAGAAAATCTGCCAGAACCAGAAGATCTCCAGTATGAATCCGAGAGTCTGAGAGCCGTTGAAAGAGTCCCCCTTTATTTGCATGGGTGAGCCTTATATAGCCGTTGGGATAACCACTTTCATGCGCACGTGAAACCTTGATTTTAGCTTAACCTTTGACTTTCATTGGATAAGTGTCAACAAATTATTCTCTTGGCGGATATTCTTGTTATTGGTCAAACTTTTCTCTTAGCGAGACTTTAAATTGAACTCCATCTTAATCACTTGATTTGAGGGATTTCTTAGAGTCCATCTGAAGTAAATTTCTCCTTAACCAATTTTGTATATCTCTTAGGATTTTATAGATTTGGTAATATCTTTGGTGAACAATGTCATTTCTGGCTATGTGGGGTCCATGGATAGTTGTTCCTTGAGATTCAGGCTACAAATCCAACGCCCTGATGAGGCACCTTTCATCTCTTGCAAGGAAATGGTCTTCGCGAAGCATGCATCCTTCGCGAGGTAATGTTCATCACTCATGATGAGACTCCCTTCGCAGAGTATTGTTTATTACTCGTGAGGGTATCCCCTTCGTAAGGTATTGTTCATCACTCGTAGTGGCACTCGTTCATGAGGTATTTTGGTCATTCTATAAAATTTTGCGTGCCAACAGTGGGAAGAAAGGCTTTCCACACAGCTGAAGTATAAGAAGGGAGAAAGAGGATCTCCTTGGCAGAGACCTCTAGTGGGATAGAAAAGCTCACTTAGGGCTCCATTAATAAGAACTCTATAAGAAATGGAGGTACTGGATTTTTTTTATCCATTTTTGCCAAATATAAGAGAACCCTAGTTTATTGAGAATGCCAAGTAGATAATTCATTCCACTATCAAAATTTTTGCTTATATCAAGTTTTTGCAAGGTTATGCTTATTCAGGTTTTGGTTTTTCTGAAAGTCTCAAAGAATTTCATGAGCAATGATGATGTTGTCACTTATTTGTATATCTTGGATAAAGGAATTTTGAAAAGGAGAGATGATATTTGGGATCACATTTTTTAGCTTGTTAACTAGGGTTTTGGCAATGATTTTGTAAAATGTGTTGTAGGGTTATCTCAGATTGAGAGCTTGGATTAGTACACTGTTGCATTCACAAGGCTAAAAATCAAACTGTAGATGAAACAAATAATAATAATAAATAATGACCAAAATGAAAAGGGGTGATGGACCTCTAACCTTCTCGACAATGGTTGAGAGCTCCTACTGGTATAGAAGAATGGTCCGTTGATTCATAAATGATGTTGCTTTTGCTCATTGGAGAATTTTGTGTCGTTGATTCATGAATGGAAGCAAAAACAATGACAATAACATTGAATAGTATGAAGGTGATGAGGACCTAAGAATTGTAAAGATGGAAGACAGTTGATGGAGTTTAAATCGGAGAAGGGGAATTCACCAATAATAGAGGTTTCAGCTAGTGTTTCAATTTTCTTTTGTAAGAATAAGAATGGGAAATACACATGGATCATTATTTTCAAATTCAGTGCATTTATAATCAGAGTTTGTCTAAGGCCCAGTCTGGTTGCCATGAATTGCATAGAAAAGAAAAGAAAGGAATAGAAAAGAAAATCCCACAAGAAAAGGAAAGAAAATAATCATGAGAAATGCATGATAAAACCAGCTTGTCATGGCAACCAGATGGTTTAAAAATGATTTCTTGAGAAAATTTTGTCATGAGAAAACCTTTTCATGACAACCAGACTGGGCCTTAGTGGATGGCATCTCTTCATGGGATGATATCCTATTCGACTTACAAGCCAACAAGTTGGCAAGCTCTTACCCTCTTCGAGGACAATGCTTGCCCTGCAAGGACCAGAAGCATTGTGACATTGTTTTAGGTAAACGATGCCTCTTGGTCTTTGACAATTAAGACATCACGATCACCATTGTCCCTCACGAAACCCACTTTGCTCCATGTCCAAATGTGAAAGGGAGGCCTTGGTCCAAGTTACACATCAATCTTATTTTGACCCATTTGACTTTTATATATATAGATAGATAGATAGATAGGTGGTGGTTGAATATCTTGACTAAAACCCCAAAAGCTTAAACAAACTAGTTGGGATTCCATGGTCCTTTGGATTGTATACAAAGTTTTACCCAATTATTTGAGGTCGGTTACACGAAGTATATTGTTTTTCACAACCCAAGAACTGTTATGTGATGAAAAAGTGTATGTAGTATCTATGGTGAATTATAAACTGACACATGTTGTTTTGGGGGTTAAAACATCCAAAAAAGTGTTCAGTTGAAAAAGGTATCCAAAATGTAACGTCAAGTTCAAAAAACAGATCATATGTCAATCAATGGCATTCCTACTGAGGCTTGTGTCAATACAGAATCATTTTTCTCTATATTAACACCCTGAGATCCCTCGCTCTCTTTTCCACGTGCTTGCTAACGCATTAGTTTTTCTAAAGAATTAGTTAGTCATTTAAAGCCGTCGTTGGGCTTGAAAGTTAATAACCAGCAAGATAATCTTCTCACAAGAAGAGCCGACAACATTGAATTAAAATCTAGTTTTCATAAAGGATTAATCTATGGTCCAGTTGAGCCAGACAGAATTAGTCCGCTTTTTTGCTTGCCACGTGTAACTCCCACCACATGGCATACGTGGCAGTCCCTTAACGCACTGGGTTGATATCATTTGCGACGTGAATATTTAAGCCAGGCTGGAGCCACCATTCATGGGGCACTGTGTGGCATCAAGTACTGACAAAAGTGTATGGGACCCACCCTCATTGTCAGTACTTGATGCCACATGGCACCCCATGAATGGTGGCTCTAGGCCCGGCATAAATATTCATGTTGCAGAGGATATCATCCCCCCCAAACATGCAACTAGACCAATTTCATCCAGTTTAGCTGGACTATAGGAGCACTCTATCATGGAAAACGAAATAGTCTAATCAACTGAGGGAGCCGTATTCTCTGGTCCACAATGTTGGTGCTCCACTGGTCCTCAAAGACACAAAGGGGTGGGGTCCATACATTTTTTTGTAAGTTGACTTTTCAAAATATATGGGCGCCACCTCTTTTGTGTCTTGGAGTACCAGTGGAGCACCAACATTGTGGACCGGACGATATGAATCCCAATTGAGGAGTATAGTCAAAATAATCAATCAGTAGATCAGCACGGTCAAATTGCTCAAGCTCATTTTGTAATTTGAGTTAGCTTTGCTAATTACCAAACTTGTGTAGACTAAGATTTACATGGAAGTTGACAGAAGAAGGGTAAAAAAACGTGGGATAAAAGGAAAGGATATAAAAATAAAGGAAGAAAATGTTCGGCGATGAAAATGTGTCTGTAGTGTGTATGGTGAAGGATAAGCTGGCATGTGCTGTGTTTGGGATTAAAAACGTCCCAAAAAGTGTTCAGCTGAAAAAGTAGGTGTTCAAAAAGAGACACCAAATTCAAAAACCCATCATGTGTCAATCAATGACACACATATGGAGGTCTGTATCAATATAGACAATCATTCTCCAAAAATAAAAAGGAATTAGGTACGCTGTCAATAGTGCTAAGATTAAAATTGATGTAAACCTCAACAAGAAAGGCTTAAGTCATTGGAAATGTTAGGGCACATATAAATTTAGGGAATTTAAAGAGTGAAAATGAAATTAGGATACCCAAATCCATTTTTGTCATTTGGGGTTTGATTTTAAATTGCAGAAATAGATTCATGTCAAATCCCTATGGAATAAGAAGCAGAATTGTAGCCCCAATCAATGGAATTGGAATGATAACAGGTTGTTATTTTCAATATCTTTTTATAAAGGGAAGGGCTATTGGCACCCTTGAAATTGATCACCACATCCCCCATTTTAAGACTTTTTAAAATTCCATCCCATATCCCTTTATGAAATGACCTAGTTACCCTTACTAACAAAAAACCCAAATAATTAAATTGCTCTCCCCACCCCCTCCCTCTTCCTTAAAAGGTTTGATTCTTAAAAAAAA
>JAOXJP010016988.1:0-17491 GCA_025762735.1 Platanus orientalis | reverse complement strand
ATATATATATATACCAATTGGATATTTTATAAAAAAAATTAAAAAAAGAAGAAAAATTGTAACCCCACCATGTACTACGCTTGACATGTAAAGGTTAAATTTATTCAAAAAATGTATTCAAGTTAAAGCATAATGGCCCCAAAAAGCAACGAATTCAAAAGCACAACACATGACACATTACATGAGATGTGTATTATACTAGTACAGTACACATTTATTGCTTTTGCTGCAAATTTCGTTGGCAAGCCCAACCAAGACAGAGCCTGATCTTTGTGAGACGAGCCTGAGCTGAGCTGGGCTCAGCTTGGCTTGTTGACACCCCTAGTTCTAGGCAAAAGATCAGCTCAAGCGAACTTTCTGTAAGCATCTTGCTTGAGCAAGCGAGCTGCCTGCTACTTAACAAAAAAAAGGTGGGCAAAAACTCAAGCTATATTTTAGGTTTGCTTTCTTTCTTTCTTTCTTTTTTCTTTTTTTTGGTTCTACCTAACAGCTCGAGCAAGATTGCTTGTGCATGCTTGCAGTAACTTTGCTTAAGCATCTTGCTTGAACTGCCACGTAACAAAAAATGTGGGCAAAAACTCAAGCTATACTTTGGGTTTGCTTTCTTCTTTTTTTTTTTTTTTTTGGTTCTATGTGGCAGCTCAAGCAAGATTACTTGTGCATGCTTGTGGTAACTTTGCTTAAGCTGATCTTTTGCCCTATTACCCTAGTTCTAACTCATTGATGAATCACAATTCTGTGCAAAATAAATACCTCATTCTCTCTAAAGAAACTCTCATTATACTGCATAAAGATCTGCGCCACAGAAGTACCGCCCACAGCCTGCTCCACCAATCTATCACTGCAGCACCCAAGACATCATATGCAATCAGAATCATTATGCGACACATAGACAATCCAGAGTTTCATTTTGTACAAAACATAAGGTGCCTGTCAAGTGATCCATTACAAGGGAGACCAACCGACGAGCACAGGAAATCTTAGATACGACCACAGAAAAATATGGAAAGTGGAAAATGTTGGTGGATTCCACCCATCTGCACGCACATCAAATTTTACTGGCGTGCCTTTGATTTTGATTTGGATTTCTTCGTCATTTAACATTCTCCACAAAAATTAAAATATATTGTTTTGACGAAACCCTTAGATTTGGACTTGGTATGCAACAAATTAGAAAGAAAAAACACAATGCACACATTACCATTTACGTGGTCTAGCTTGAAGCCTATGTTCACTGGTGAAAATGACAGACAGAATTTCAGTGAGCGAAGAAACAAGAGATTACAAGGAAGTGTTGTGACACAGTTCCCAAGAAACCCTATATAACCAGCGAAAATCCTATTCTTTGTGTAGGTCAGGTTGGAAACCAGTTAGGTCAGACACTAATACATGCGGATTATCGGGTCATTTGGGGTTTATGTGGCTCACACACCCAAATTACATCTTGAGTTGAATTAAAGATACCTTAACAAATATAATAATTGTTGGATTTGTCTTGATTTCACATGGCGTGTGAGCAGTGGGCAACCTAGTAAAGGAAACTGATGGCACATCGGATGAGCAGGCTACCTTTACACCAATCAAATGAGCAAGCTACCTTTATGCCAATCAGATGGTTCTGCGGTTAACCCAGGTCCCCGGCAAAGCAGGCTTTGTGCACAAGAAATGAGAAGAGGTTAAAGAGCCAAGGTTGGTAGGGGGTTGGCTTCTAGCTCTCCGACGATCAAGGCAGAGATGCAGGGGGACTATAGGAAGTAAAACTCTTCTTCTTAGAGTTTTTTTGATGTCTCATACCTGAACGACAAAGTAGTACCTCTATTTATAGGCTCGAGTTGCGGCGTATTAGGGTGAATCTTGCACGTCTCTTTCCTTCCATGTTCTCGCATGTCGCTTTCCCCCACGTTCTCACGTGGCATTGTTGTCCACATCCTTGGCCACGTCTCTCATGTTCTCTCTGCTCTTTTCTCAGAATTGGCAGGTCTTTTGCAGAGGATATTCTATCTAGATAACGGTTTTTGGGTCATGCTTATCCTTAGGCTGAGTTGGTCGGGGTCGTCACCTTCAACAGTCGGGGTCTCCTCGGGCACCAAGGGGCCCCGGGGCCTCGAGTGGTCTTTTGGGTGTCGAGTACCTTGAGTGACGGCTGGGGTTATTAGCGGGAATGCCCTAGGAGCCTAGGGGCCTTAAGTATCGGGGGACGATTCTATTTTAAGGTCGGGCGTTTTGGTGTCAGGTTAGTCGTGGATTTTGGTGTCAGGCCCCTTAGAACTTTATGGGTCCAACCTTTCTAGGATCGGGGAGGTACCAGTTAGTCGGGACTGGTCAGCAGGGTCCTGGGTGTGGTTTTTTCCATCAGTTGCCCCCTATTCCAAGGTCCAAGGATACGTGGCATGGGAATATGAATTGTTTGCACTTATTATTATTAACCATTTTGGATGTTGGCGGCGTGTCGTTTCGACTATCGAGGTGGTATCGGTTGGGATAAACGCTAATGATGGGCTCACTTTTAATGGGTCTTAGTAACCGAGAGGGCATGCCTATGCCGGTTATGGGTCACGTCAAGCGTTGTGTCATTTAGGATCTCTAGGCTACACCTGAGTCTCTTTAGTTTTTCGAGATTTGCGCGTCTTTTCATTTCCCGGGCTTAATTCATTAACCCTTGGATTCACGACATGTGTAGGGCCAGGGATTGTCGAGGGTTCCTATATATAGTCCCTCCGAAACTGTTCTAGTTTTCTTTTATCTTTGCCTCTCATCTCTTTCAAACTTCTCAAGCAACTTCTGGCGATCTCCTGTGTTCCCGCAAGCCATCGCCTGCGCCTCTACCTATCTCTACATTTCTGTTACTCATCTTAGACGATTTCTCCTTATCCGGGAAGCCATTATTTGCCATATTCTGGCGATTTCACGCTTGTCTCTCTTTAAGGTATTTTCTCCTTATGCCCCCCTTTTTGCTTGTTTCCTTTCTACTGTCTTGTTTTCTTTTCATCTGTGTTTGGTTTTCTTTTTTTCTCTGGCATATTCGCATTGGTGTTTTTTCTCCATTTTTCTTTGTTCCTCGTTGGTGTTGGCCAATTTTTTCTTTTTTTGGTCGTGTTCACCTTATCTTTAGTTTTTCATTATTCCTTGTGCCTGCCCATAGTATAAATGGTGTTTGGGGACACTGTTGACTGCATAGTCAACAGGGCTGATGACTTATCTGAAGTCCAGCAGGACCCTACAGAGCAGGCTATCAAGCCAACTCCACCTAGTGTCGAGGGAGTAGCTGGGGAAATCACCCATGAAGAAGACTTCAAGGCTGCTCAGTACGGCTCTGAGTTGAAGAAGAAAACCCTCACACAGTACTATACGGCGTATCACATTCCTAAAGGGGGTAGTACTCATGGCCCCTCAGGGGGGTCAGGCTTTTGAAGCCAATGGCGGTAGCATTGCGTTGTACGAGCAGGCCCTTATGGTGGGTCTTAGGTTTCTTGTTCCTTGATTCCTTAGGAACTTGCTATTTTGCTTTGGGTTGGCACCCGGGCGATTAATGTCCAACGCTTGGCGGATAACCATAAGGTGCATGGTGTTATGGGAGTTGGCCTTCTAAAAGGTGCATCACCTTACCCTCAATGAATTTTTCCGTTGCTACTGCCTCAAGGAACAAGAGCTAGGGTGGTTCTTCTTTACTAGCCTAGACCCGACGCTCACTTTGGTGACGGGGCTCCCAAGTTCAAATAGCGGGTGAAGGACCCGATATTTTTTGGTCTCGGGTGAGGGTTGGGAGTGCCCCCCAGGTGAAGATCCTGAAGTGAAGTTCAACTGGGCATGGGCATGGGCATCAGTCATCAGCCTAATAAGTATGCTATCATTCTCGTCGCCTGCTGCATGTATTTTCATTTTCCTACTCTATTTCTGACCAATGACTTCCCCCTCCTTTTTTTTTTTTTTTAACTATTGAAGTGGATGAGGTGTCCAACGAGGAGGAGGCTCATATTAAGGATGTGATAAATTACCCTATCCATGCCTTCCCGAACCTCGTTACCCCCGCCTGACTCCATCAGTGTGGGTTCAGTACAGATCCGGTAGCCTACCCGCCTTTACTAAATTTGTCTTCCCCTCTCTTTTTTTAAATGTTCCTTTTTATCCTATCAACTTCTAACCCTGGGTTTGCTTCTCATGCACAGATAGAAGGTATCACTCCAAAGCCAAGGAGATCAGAGACAGGGCCCCGGGGGCTAAGAAGGCTAGTCAACTAGTGACTATTTGACCAGCTACCTAGGTGGAGGTGGCCATGACCTCCAAAAAGGGGAAATGCCACCTTGTCTTTGGTGGTCCTTCTGAGCCCCAGGAACCCGAGGTGGTTTCAACGCCTCCTGTGGCCCCTTCTAACACCATCCTGGTCATCGACTTAGAGGGAGATGGGGGGAGCTCTTCTCCACCTTCTGCAGCTTTGGTCAAAATCACGACCACTCAGGCGGCTACTCCTCCGGTTGCCTCTTAGGTCCTTGTTGTCGAGGCCCCTACTGTTGCCCACGAGGCTCCTACACCCCTAGTTATGGCAACTGAAATTTCAACTCGGGCGGGGTCTTCTTCCACTCCTCCCTCAGAATAAGAGGATTCTCTCCTGGGGCCTAGTAGCTAGTTATAGAGGCCTAGTCCTAGGGGGGACTATCTTCTAGGGGGTGTTCCCCCTACTGACCTCGAGTACTTGCTAAAAAATACTTCTGCAACCGGTGTGCATAGAGACATGATGCACTATATGGCTAAGGTGAAGTTCTACCCCCCCTTTTTTTTACCAGTACTTGGTACTAATTTGGCTTTTATCTTTGCAGACTGTGACCCTAATGACTTCTTCTATCCAAAGGCATAAATTTAGCAAACAAGTCAGGGCTAAGCACCTGGAACAACTCGCCAATGAGAGGAATGCAAACCTTGCCCTCAAGGAGGAGGTGAAGGCCATTATCGGTGACCTCGAGAGGAAGCTAAAATGGTCTGAGGACTCCTGCAGTAACATGGCGGCCCAAGCCGCTGAGTGGGAGAGACACATCGAGAACTTAAGTGCTCTTTTGCGAGACTCTCAGAGGGACTTCAACCTGGCCAAGAAGGAGTTGGGGGTTAAGAGGAACGGTCGCATTTAGGCCAAAAATGACCTTGAAAAGGCCGTCAAGGATGCGATGAGGCAAGTCGTAGCTGATACCTTGGATCGGGTACACCTCTAGGTCGAGGCGGAGAGAGAGGTTGAAAGGTAAGAGATGAGGGAGGAGGCCCTCAAGGCAGCTGAAGCCCAGTACTTGGCCTCGTCAGGGCCAACTGCTTTTGGGAGGGGTTCGAGGAGTTTTGGGAAATTGCGACTGAGCGATTCCCAATGTCGACTTCTCTTTTATCAAACCCAGGGAGCCCAAGGCTAAGGATGAAGAGGAAGAGGGGGTCGACGAGGGGGTTACCGAGGGAGGACATGGCACAACGACTGAGGGGGCAGTCGATGAGCCGACGGCACCGGCCATTGAAGAGCCCAATCGGGAGGATGTGGTCTCAGGGGATGCTAACCCTGAGGTGTAATCGTACCCTTTTTTTTGCTCTTGTAATTCTCTTTCATGTAAATGAAAATTTTTCTCAATTTATGATGTTTCTTTATAAATATCTTCCAATCATTGATGTGTGGCGCTTTCTCTTTGTATGTTGTATTGTAGCCTTAAATTTTTTCTAAGTACTTGTGGGTGTCAGGGATTTTTCGCTTTTCTCTTGAGTGGGGTAAACGGCGTCCAACTTTTCTAAGTGTTGGTGTACATTGTGATGTTTTTCTTCTTATGTTTCTTGTGCATACTTAAGTTGGTTAGGGTGAATGGCTAAAAAATTTATCAAAGTATTAATACACCCAAGGGTAATTGATGGTCTCTTGAGTGAAATTTTTGAAGTATGGAGATCCCTCAACAATAGTATGAGGACCTGTCGGGTCCCTCGTAGTCTTTGGTAAATAAGGGTACTAGGTGGTGCTCTTTTCAACCTTTCATGGTTAATGCCACCAGGTATCCTTAGATACTTATCTAGGCTTAAGTCATATAGTAGGGGATGTAAATGTACTTACTTAGTGAAGGCAAATTGACTTGGGTTCCTCTTGTGGACTTATGCGTTCTCTTCCTTGCTTTTCGTTTCTTCAACCGTGAGGTCGCTTGATTTTAAGACTCAGGGTCATCCTCGTAACCAAATGATTATTCTTGTAACTCAAGGTTAGTCTTGTAGCTTGAGTTGGGGAGACATGCTAGTCTTGCAGCTCGGGGTCATCCTCGTGACCTGAGGGTTAATCTTGTAACCCGAGGCTAGTCTTGTAGCCTGTGTTGAGGAGACATGCCAGCCTTGTGGCTCAGGGTCATCCTTGTGACCTGAGGGTTAATCTTGTAACCCGAGGCTAGTCTTGTAGTCTGGGCGCAATGGCCCGAAACTTTGTATTTCCTGCATAGTCAGATCGTTGCAACAGTTAGAATGATGACATCAATTTCATTGATAATATTTCCTCAAATGCTCTACATTCCATGGTCGGGGTAAAGGCTCCCCTTGCATTGTTTCAAGGTGGTAGGTCATGGGTCGATTGTAGCGTGTAACCCAGTAAGGCTCTTCCCAATTTAGTCTCAGTTTTTCCTCTATCGGGTCTTACATCGTCAGGGTCACCTTCTTGAGCACTAAATCCCCAACTACAAATCTCCTTGTCTTGACTCAGGAATTATAGTACTTGATCAGTTTCTATTTGTAGGTAGTTACTCGAAGTGCGGCTTTGTCTCTTTTCTCTACCAACAAGTTAAGGTTGAGTCTAAGGCCTTCCTCGTTCTTCCCTAGATCAAAGTTGTCTACCCTCTACGAGGTCATTCCTACCTCGACCGGTATTAATGCCTCGGTTCCAAATGCCAACGAGAATGGTGTTTCCCCCGTAGGAGTCCTTATCGTGGTATGGTATGCCCAAAGGACACTTGAGAGTTCTTCGGACCAATGGTTCTTGTAACTCTCAAGCCTCTTCTTGATCATGCTCAAGAGTGTTGTATTTGTAACCTCCACCTAGTCGTTGGCTTAAGGATGGGCCAGGGAGGAAAAGTGATTATTGATACCAAGCTACTCGCAGAATTTTTAATACCCGACATTGTCAAATTGCTTGTCGTTGTCACTGACTATAACTTAAGGGATCCCAAATTGGCAGACAATGGATCTCCATGTGAAGTCGTGGATATTCTTCTTGGTAATCTTTGCCAAAAGCTCAACTTCTACCCACTTGGTGAAATAGTTGATGGCTACCACTAAGAACCTCACCTATCATTTCCCCAAGGTGAGTGGCCTAACTATATCTATCCCCCACTGAGCAAAGGGTCAGGGTCCCACCATTGGGACCAATTCCTCCGTGGGTGTATTGAGAATGTTGGTAAACCTCTGACATTTATCGCATTTTCAGGCAAGGAGGGCCGCATCTTTTTGCATAGATGGCCAATAGTACCCAACTCAGATTGCTTTGTGGGTCATTGCCCTGCCTCTCGAGTGGCTTTCGTATATCCCCTCGTGTATCTCTCGGAGCACATAGTTGGCCTCCTCTTTGGTCAGGCACCTAAGCAGGGAAAGAGTGAAGCTTCTCTTATAGAGAGTGTTATCGATAAATAGGTACCGACTTGCTTGGGCCTTCACCTTTTTGGCCTCCTCCCTATCTTCGGGTAACTCTCCACTTCTCAAAAACCTTATGATCTGGTTGGCCCACTCGAGTTTAGGGTTTGTCATGTTAACTTCTTTTTCTTCCCCGATTTTGATACTCGGCTCAAGCAGGCGCTCGATGAGGATCCCAGGGGTTAGGTCCTCTGTGGTGGACGATGCGAGTCTGGCCAACCTATTAGCGTCTTCATTATCACCTCGTGGGATCCGTTGTATGTTAAAGCGCTCAAATCGGGACTTCTCTTCCTCAACTATAGAGAGGTATTATTTCATTAGGCCATCCTTTGCCCCGTACTCTCCTTATACCTATCCAACTATTGGTTGGGAGTCACTATGAACCTTCACCTTTCTAACCCCAAGTGCGCGGGTGAGGTGAAGCTCCATGATCATCGACTCATACTCGACTTCATTGTTGGTTGCCTTAAATCCAAACTTGATGGTATACTCGAGTTTATTTCTTTCTAACGTGATGAGGATGACTCCTCCCCTGGTTGCAATATTGGTGGAGGAACCATCCATGTGTAGGACCCATTTTCTTTGTTCTATTTCTTCTTACTATTTACCTTGTATCTCGATCTCCGTGCTCAACGCATAGGTATACTCGACGATGAAGTCTACGACTGCTTGATCCTTGATAGCCCCCTGAGGGTGGTACTCGATGTCAAACTTGCTCAACTCCACCGATCATTTGACTAACCTTCTCGAGGTCTCGGGCTTATGAAGTATGGTTTTGAGCAGCTGATCTGTCAGGACCCATATGATGTGGGCTTAAAAATAGGGCTTCAGTCGTCGAGCAGTCACGAATAATGCGAACACCATTTTCTCTGCTCTTGGGTATCTCTCTTTTGCCCCCCTTAAGGCTTGGTTGGTGTAACATACTGGTGATTGCACCTCGGCCTCTTCTTTCTCTAGTACCAAGCTTACTATCATCTCTGACACTGATAAGTACAGGCAGAGTGCTTCATCTTACTTTGGTTGATTGAGTAGTGGTAGACGCCCAACGTGGTTCTTAAGTTCTTAGAAGGCCCTGTCACACTCCTCGTCCTAGTTGAAAGCCTTCTTCAATAGGCCAAAAAAGGGGCAGCATTTGTTAGTGGATCAGGAGATGAATCTACTTAATGGGGTGACCCTCCTAGCCAAGCGTTGTACCTCCTTCGTGTTTCTTGGGGCTTGCATATCAAGTATAGCCTGTACTTTCTCAAGATTGGCTTCTATTCCTTGTTGGGAAACCATGAACCTGAGGAATTTCCTGGCTGATACCCCGAAGGTGCATTTGTTAGGATTAAGCTTCATCTTGTGCTTCCTCAAGGTGTGAAAAGTCTCGCTTAAATTTGAGAGGTGTTGTTCGGTTCGTAGACTCTTTACCAGCATGTTGTCTACATAAACCTTGACATTCCTTCCAATTTAGCCTTTAAAAATTTCATTGACGAGCCTTTGGTAAGTTGCCCCTGCATTCTTTAGCCTAAAGGGCATGACCCAGTAGTAGTAGAGTCATCGATCGATGATAAAGGCAGTTTTCTCCTAGTCGGACTCGTGCATCTTTATTTGGTTGTACCCTAAGAAGGCATACATGAAGCTAAGGGTCTAGTGGCCGACCCTGGAGTCTACCAACATATCGATTCTTAGGACCGGGAAGCTATTTTTTGGGCAAGCTTTGTTGAGGTCTATGAAGTCAAGGCATATACGCCACTTTCCATTAGCTTTTATCACCATGACCACATTCGCTAGCCAGTCGGCACTAGCCAGTCGGGGTAGTAGACTTTCCTCACAAAGCCAGCCACCACTAACTTCTCTACCTCTCGCACAATCTCCTAGTTTCGTTCTAGGACAAAAATTTTATTCTTCTACTTGACAGGCCTCGAGACTAGGTCTACATTCAGCCTATGTACAAGGGGTCTATTCCTAGCATGTCCTTATGCGTCCAGGAAAACACGTCCCGATTTCTGATAAGGAAGTCTCGTAGTTGAGCTTTGAATTCTTTGGGCAGGTCAGATCCCACTCGAGTGACCTCGTCAGGTATGTCAGGATTGAGGGTGACATCTTCCAACTCTCCTTCAGGCTCGGCTATTACCCGAGTCCTCTCGTCTTAGACTTCTAAGTTGTCAATTGACATGCTCTCTTTTGGGGCAGAGTCCCTTTGAGCAAGGCCATATAGCATTCCTTGGTTGTTACTTGGTCTCCCTTAACTTCTCTGACTCCCTCGTCGGTTAAGAAGCGCATTAAGAGGTGATAGGTCGAGGTGACTGCTCTAAGCCAATTGAGCGCTAGTCTCCCCAGGATCGCATTGTATGCTAAAGGGCAGTCTAACACCAAAAAGTCAACCACCTAGGTCAATTAATGCTCTCCCGACCCTATGATAACCGACAGGTTAATAGTTCCCAGCTACAGCAACCTGTCGCCTGTGAACCCAACCAAGGGTGTTTGAGCTGGCTTCAACTTGTCTCACCCAATACCCATTTGATTAAAGGCTAGGAGGTAGAGAATGTCTGTCGAGCGGCCGTTATTGATGAGGATACAGTACGTGATGTAGTTAGACACCACCAACGTCACCACCAAGGCGTCATCGTGCAGTTGGCTCACCCCTCGAGCGTCTTTTGCAGAGAAGGTGATAGGAGGATAATTTATCTTTTGATATTTGGTCGGCCTCTCAGTCATCATTAGTTACTGGTTTCTCTTCGCACGAATCTGTCTCATGTGAGATCTCCTCACCGAGTTGGATTCTCCTCCCCCGACGAACCCTCCCACTATTGTTCTTATTTCCCCTATTGGCCCTTTAGGTCTTCTTTCTTGTCTAGGGGGAGGGTCTCGACGGGTGTTCTCATGCCTGGCCTACTATCGTCCCGCAACAAACCTCTACAGTTGTCTCTATTGTATAAGGGCTTCTATCTATTCCTTCAAATTGAAATAATCGTTGGTGTCATGGCCATGGTCCTGGTGAAAATGACAATACTTGTCATGACTTCTCTTCTCCTAGGGGCACGGATCCTCTCAAGCCAATTGATACCCGGGTCATCCCTGATGTAAATGAATACTTGCTCCATGGGTTCATTAAGAAGAGTGTAGTTTTGAAACCTACTTTGAGGGAGGTTAACCCGAGGTCGGGTCCCACGATTGTCGTCGCCTTCTCTCCCCTGGTCACCTCTGTCCTCCTGTGATGTCTGTCATTGTTCTCTCTTTCTTTTGTCAGATTGTAGACCGGGCCTAGCATCCCACTCTTGCCTAGGGTTAAAGGTATCCTCAGCGTTCATGTGTTGCACCTTCACCATGAGGTTAGCCATATGGGACGGGGGGTTCTTAGAGAGGGAGAATAAGAGTTTAGAGGGAAGCAGCTTAGCCATCAGAGCAGCAACGATCATCTTCTCATCAATTTATAGCGCCTCCATGTTAAATTGGGACATATAGTCTCTTAAAGACTCCCCCTTGCTTTGCTTGATATTTAGGAGATAAGTTGTTGGATTTCGATGCCTCTAGCCACTGATGAAATAGCCGACAAACTGGCGACTTAACTCCTTGAAATTGGATATGTTACATGGCTTCAACCAACTGAACCACACCCTGCTAGACCCCTTGATTTTGGTTGGGAAGGCTCGGCACATAATTTCGTCGAAGGTCGCCTAGAGGTTTATATGCATTTTATAGGCCTCCAAATGATCCAAGGTATCCCTGTCACCGTTGAACATCTCCATCTATGGCGGCTTAAATTTGTCAGGGAGGGGTCGAGCCATCACCTCCGAGTGAAGGGATGGTCTGTTCTCTGAATCAGCTCGTCAATAGTGGCCGGGGCCTTTCCCTTTAAGGCTTCCCTCATTGTTGCCATCTCCTTCCTTATATCCTCCATCCTTTCTTCTTAGGAACCTAGGACATGAACTCTTTCGTCATGGCGACTCTCTCGAAATCGGGAGGCCGAGATGCTTAGTGGGTTGTCTTCATGCCATTGGCCATGGCTTCAGGCTAGGGGGCATTGGACCAAGGTCGCCCGGTATCGCCCTCGCCTGGTGTAGTCCTCCGGCTTCTTAGTTCCAGGATAATCTCCCTGTTCTGCTCCATCAATAGTTGCACATTTACTGTTAGCCCCTGAATCTTCCGCTCAAGTGTGTCCACCCTTACGGTTAGGAGACACACCCCGTCAGAGACAGAGGTTTCCAGTCCATCGACTCCATTAATATGGTCATGATGAATCGCCATTGATCTGGTCTCGACTATATAGACCTTAGATTCTACCGAAAAACAAGTTTCTCATAAACAACGCCAACTGATGGCGTATCGGATGAGCGGGCTCCCTTTATGCCAATCAGATGGTCCTGTGGTCAACTTAGGTCCCAGCAAGGCAAGCTCTACACATAAGAAATGAGAAGAGGTTAAGGAGCTAGGGTTGGCGGGGGGCCGACTTCTAGCTCTCTAACGATCAAGTCAGAGGCGCAGGGAGACTGTAGGAAGTAGAACTCTTTTCCTTAGGGTTATTTTGATGTCTCATACTTGGGCGACGAAGTGGTACCCATATTTATAGGCCAGAGCTGAGTGTATCAGGGTGAATCTTGCACGTCACTTTCCTCCCACATTCTCGCATATCGCTTTCCCCCCACGTTTTCTCGTGGCATTGCTGCCCACATCCTTGGCCACAACTCTCCTGTTCTCTCTGCTCTTTTCTCAAAATTGGAAGGTCTTTTGTAGAAGATATTATATCCAGATAACGGTTTTTTGTCATGTTTATCCTTAAACTGAGCTGGTTGGGGTCGTCACCTTCAATAGTCGGAGTCTCCCCGGGTACCAAGGGGCCCTGGGCCTCGAGTGGTCTTTTGGGTGTCGAATATCTTGAGTGACAGCCAAGATTATTAGTGGGAATGCCCAAGGAGCCTAGGGGCCTTGGAGCCTCAAGTATCAGGGGACGATTCCGTTTTAGGGTCAGACATTTTGGTGTAAGGCTAGTTGTGGATTTTGGTGTTAGGCCCCTTGGAACTTTCTAGGACTAACCTTTTTAGGGTCGGGGCGGTACTGGTTAGTCGGGACCGGTCAATAGGGTCCTGGGTGTGATTTTCTCCATCAGAAACCATCCTTCAAGCATTTTGGTATTTGGAGACTCTTAAACCCGTTACATGTTAGGGTTCCTTGGATGTATGTGTCTCCTATAAAATGATGGTCTTACGGGTTTTAAGGCTGCGAGAAGATAGCAGAAGATTGCGGTTGTGAAAGACTTGCGACAGTTTGGATTTCGTCAAGACTTTGTAGAGAAGCAAAAAATGTATTTTGTGTGGAGAGTTCTCAAGGTTTTACCTTTGGTTTTGGAACTCATTATTGTACATTTTTCTTTGTTCTTCATCTTAGTGAAAGTTTTTTATTGTCTTCACCCATGGATGTAGGTAGATTTGTCAAACCACATTAAAATTTGTCTTGTGTGATTGATCTTTGTCATTTATTGTTTTCTCATATTATTTTACATACATTACATACTTGAATCGGATCTATGATTTTTCATTGTACTTTTTGGCATAACAACAATAATAATAACAATAAAAGAAGAGACAAACCTGTCAAAGAAAGAATAACCTAATACTTCTGATAAAATCTTCCCCACAGTTGTTTTACCAGAGCCCATCATTCCTGCATATTACACCTCAAGAGTTCAAATGCTAGAATGCCATACACAGTACTAATGTACCAGTCAGCTTTCAGACAAGAGAACTGACCAACGAGATATATGCAGCGTCCATTTAAGTATGGGGTAAGCTCTTGTGACTTCTGTAATTACATTAGCATCAATGAAATTGATGTGAATTTTATTTTATATTTTATTAGGAGCCAGGAAAAAGATTCAAAGTCTCGAGTTCTAAGATCCTTGTTACATGGAACCTATAACCAGATAATATAACAGAACACCAAACAATAGGACAGAAAAAAAGTGATTGTCAGAGGACGTCCTTCTATACCTTCAAAACCAAAGCTTCGTCACAAGAAATACAAACATTTTCTGGTTTTAATGCTGAAGCTACAAAACAAAACAAAAAAATTTAATGAAATGTCAATGATCAAAGAATAGAAAAGGAACTTACAAAGATTAGATCTTGGCCAAAACACAGAAAACTGAATTAAGAGTCACAGTATGACTTCTAGCTTAATCTTGCCATCCAAGAAAACCATATTCTAATATCGTTGGTCTGGTAATCCCCCTATATATATCTACAGACATTTCCATTTTGCAAACATCCCTAATCACATCAGCCCGTTATGACATGAACAAATATAAAGCTAGGACTGTCAACTATCCAGTTATATTGCCGTATTTGGTTTATATTCGGTCTGCTTAAAGAGAATACAAACCCATCTATATCCAATTCATTTATATATATATATATATATATATATATATATATATATATATATATAGAGGCTGTTACTTGAAATAAAATGAGTAAAAGTGGCTCAGTATCTTCTTTTTTAAGGATAGACTATCTTAATTAGCAATTGGGCTTGGTAAGGAGAATGTTTGTATTCTGGTTTAGTCCACTATAACTAAATTTTATATAATAATATTGTAATATTATAATATAAAATATTATAACCTATTTCTCAGCTCTCAATTCCATTTTTATGAAAGAAAGCTGAAGCATACATACCTAAAAGTTTTCATACTTTTTAAATATCTGCAAAATATCCTTCCATCCGATTTTTGATTAAATGAATGAAAACAAATAAGATATACCTACATCTGCTTCATATGCAGTCCATCTACAGCACTATCTATATAGCCTTAATGGCAGTAATTTCCATCAATGAACTATGTTATATGGATATGGGTGCCCTAAGAAGGTGAATAAATGGTAAATAAAGATCTGAGTTTGAGGAGAGAGGATCCTCTATTGTCGTTAAAGTAACCTTAACGCGTAGGGTGGGTATTTTCACTGTCTGTGTGTGTGCGCGCGCGCGAGCGCTGTACTCTAGATGCACAAGTGTAATTTAATGGCAGTAGAGGATCGAAGTGAGGTGCGAATATTGTACTCCGATAGGGACCTCATAACCCCAAAAGTAAGATTAGGGGATATTTTGCATTTTTAAAGCATTTTTTTTTCATTTTTAAATATTAATATAATTATGTATAAGTAATACAATAAATGTAAATACATGTCTAACATGTACAATCACTCGGTCCAGATCTCCTCCTGATTATTAAACCTTTGCTGAAGTTATGCTTACTTCGGTGACCGACATGTGGTGAAAAAAAATTAACTTCACTTTTCACTTCCATTAATTTTTGCACCATGTGTTGACCAATAAAAAGGCAGAGCTTCAGTAGAATTTTAACCATCAGCAGTGGATATGGAGTAAAAAACTTTGTGGTCTCTTTCTACTAGATTTGGGTACAAAGTCTTTTGGTAAAGGGATTCCATGGATGATGGGTAAATTCTGCTAAAGTTCCTCCAATTCGGTGTTCAACACATGGTGCAAAAATCAATAGAAGTGAAAAAGTTGGGTTTTTTTTTAAATGTTTTTTGCTCCGCATCAACCACTAAAATAGGCATAGCAGTGGTTTAACAATCATGAGAGGATAAGGACCGCAAGTTTACTTAGTCTACTTACATTTTACCTTCTAAACTTTTTCACTTAACAATTGGTATCACAGTCAACTCACATCCTAAGTTACAATCATAAAAGGGTAATCAAACAATTGTACAATTTGGTGGTATGAAAGGATCCAAGCAGTTTAAGTGTCTAGCCTCTTACATCTGTAATGTTGGTTACAACAGGCTCTAGTTTGTCTGCTTGCATTTCTTTTTCGTTTTTTTAAAAAAGAAGTCGTTTAGTCTATATATAGCCTAAGTGTTTGACATCAGAAAGCGATGTACCCAAGCTAAAGAAGCATAAAACTATACCTTTTGATATCATCAAATAATAAATAAATCACGATGTACCAACCCGGAGAGTTGCTGTAAGAACTCAAAGCCTTCAATGCAATGCTTTGAGGCCTTAACATAAGCATCCAACTACTACATTCCTCCCTGCACTTCTTAGAAAACCGTTTTGGTTCCCTTCCCACTTTCTGACGACTACTCCATGTACAACACTGCAAGCACATGACGGTAGCAGATTGAATTTTGTACAATAATTTTATTCATCTATGGACATAAAGCATGTTGAAACAGAGTTCAAAATTAATCAAATATAGAACTTGAACTTATATTTGTTTATATTTGTACATTAGTTGGTATGTAGGACTTGCATCTGTGCAGTAATTGATGTAAACTTCGTATAAACCTCATACTAATTGGGAAGTGTAACCAAATTTCTCATTCACAGTAGATAAATTGCATCAATGTATATTGATGGGGAAAACTACATTAAGGATCCTGCTAATGCTAACTGGTCCTAATTAATTGTTGTCGACCCGACCCTAAAAAGACTGGACCCAGAAAGTCTTAAAGGGGGCCGGCCCAAAACCCCCGACTACTCTAATACCAAAACCCCCGACTACTCTTGTATCAAAACCTTCGATGACATAGATGTCAAAACCCTCAACCCTAACATAGAATGATCCCTGAGTTACGGACCCGGGACATCCTATTGGTCACCCCGACCATCGCTCAATACCTTACCCCAAAAAAGACCATCAAGGCCCATGGCCCAAGGACCCCGAGAATCCTAATTGCTAAAAGGTGACGATTCCGACCAACTCAACCTAAGAATAAGCCTAATTTGAAAAATCGTTATACTGGATAGAATATCCTCTGCAAAAGACCTGTCAATTCTAAGAAAATGGCAAAGAAGACAGGAGAGATGCAACCAAAAATGTGGGCAGTAAGGCCACGTGAGAACATGAGGGAGAAAGCGACAAGCGAGATTCACCTTGATATGCCCCAGCTCGAGTTTATAAATACGCCATTAGCTTTGTCTTCTAGGTATGGGATATTAAAGAAAAAACCCTAAGGATAAGAGTTCTACTACAATCCCCTACATTTCTGACTTGACCGTCGGAGAGCTAGAAGCCCGCGTCCCGCCTACCCTAGGTTCCTGATTTCTCTTCATTTCTCATGTGCAGAGCCTGTCTCGCTGGAGATCTAGACCAACTATCGGACCATCTGATTGGTGTAGAGGCAATCCGCTAGGCCGATCCACCATCAGTTGGCGCTGTCTGTGGGAACCAATTTGTTTCCGACAGAACTAAAGGTCCGCATGGTTAATACCAGGTCGATGGCGGCTCAACAGAACCATATCAATGGGGTTGACAGGTTGGAGACCTTTGTCTCCGATGAGGCACGTCCCCCAACCCCAAGGGTGGATGCATTGAAGCGGAAGATTCAAGGACTAACGACGAATGTACAACTACTGATGGAGAAAAATAGGGAGGTTATTCTAGAGCTAAGAAATTGGAGGACCGCACTGAACAATGGCGATACCGAGCGACCTGCGTCTAACGCCCCTCCAGCCCAAAGCCACGACCAAGGGCATGAAGATGACATGCTGAGCATCTCGGCTTCATAGTTTAAAGAAAGTAGCTATGAAGAAATGACCTGCATCCCAGGCTCTTAGGAGGAAAAGATAGAAGACGCGAAGAAGGAAATGGCAACAATGAAGGAAGCCTTGAAGGGAAAGGCCCCAACAACCATCGACAAGTTGATTCAAAGGATGGACCACCCCTTCACCCCGGAGGTGATGACTCGACACCTCCC
Source organism: Platanus orientalis (assembly GCA_025762735.1). Classification (NCBI taxonomy): domain Eukaryota; kingdom Viridiplantae; phylum Streptophyta; class Magnoliopsida; order Proteales; family Platanaceae; genus Platanus; species Platanus orientalis. The sequence continues at coordinate 167 of JAOXJP010016988.1, read as the reverse complement.
AGACAAGTTCAAGCCGTCGCAAATGGAGATGTTCGACGGTGGTAGGAATCCCTTGAATCACTTGGAGGCCTACAAAACACATATGAACTTTCAGGCAACCCCAGACAGAATCATGTGCCGAGCTTTCTCGACAACAATCAAGGGGTAGTTCATGGGGAAAACTACAT
>JAOXJP010016977.1:0-17492 GCA_025762735.1 Platanus orientalis | reverse complement strand
TTCTAAAATGTTTGAAATATAAATAATTAAACATCACGAACCGTTAATTCTTTCACCACCCAAGGGTGGTCTGTAAGTAACATGATGGATAAAGTTAGAGCCGTGGCGATCGTCTCAAAGGTGGCAACCATAAGCCCGAACATAAGGAAAACAACAAATTCCTCAGTTAAGAATGACTCCTTTTTCATGTCTTCGATGACGTGATCGAGGAAATCCCCATGGATTTTCTCAGGTGAAGCACGTCTCTCATCTAACATGTCTTTTATTATTTTCAGAGCCTTCTTCTGGTTCTGAAAGTGGCAGGGAGACAAAAAGGGAATTAGCGTCTAATTCTAATCATTCTTTTTTACCTTGTCTGGTTGCAAGTAGAATAGAAAAGAAAAAAAATAAAACTGTAATTTTCTATCATTTTTCTAAGGTTGTTTGGTTGCCGAGAAAAAGAAAAAGAAAAACTTGTGTTACAACTTTCACATGCAAAGGTGAATTTTCAGGTAAGAGTTGTGTGAAAATAAAATGGTAGCTGACGAGAAAATAGATATAGGTGCATGAGAAAATTTTGAAATTTGAGGATTTCTCCTTCTCGGCAACCAGACTAGTTGAAAATGATTTTCTTAAGAAAGTTTGGCCGAGAATCACAGAAAACCAGCCTTTCACATCAACCAGACATGGTATCCAATCTAAGTCATAATCATATCTATACTCATTTTTAAGCCAAATACAAGGACATATGCATTTTAGATGTTGAAGGCTTGAATCTTGGGTTGTGTATACCTTCATGCATTTATAGAACGTAGTACCGGGGATGTTCAAGGGTAGGGACATAAGACCTTGCATGAAGTTAGTGAACATCTCACTCAAATCCTCGGAGTATTGTGTTGGATCCAAACTAAAAAGCTGCTTGGAGGTCAATCCAAATATCATCTGTAAAACCCAAACAGTCCTTTTAGTGATGAGAAGAACACACAAGCTAATGAATTCAAAAGAACGATAAGAGTATGTATGAGCTTCAACTTACAGTTGAAACGCTTTTCTTCACTTCAACAGACTCCCGGCTCGAGCAAAGGCGAAGGCATTGTCGTGCCATCTCGTCCACTTCAGGGAGCAACTTCTCTTTCAGGGCCTCATGACCAAAGTGTTTCAAGGTTGCGTTTCTGATGTACCTATGAATCTTGCCAATCGCTGTAAGCGAACCTCCATGCCCAAGAAGCTTTGTGAAGGAGTCCAAATACCAAAACTCTACCAGCTTCCCTTCTTGTGTGAAGATGAAATGGTTGAATTCCGCGTCCGATGATACTATGACCGGCCGGCCTGCCAAGCTGGTTTTGAACAGTGGCCCATATCTGGAAAAAAAAAAAAAGTAACAATAAAAGATGACATCTCCTACATGCCTTTCATTCTTTTCTTTTCTTTTTAATTTTTTATTTTGATAACCGAGGTGTCTCTTAAGAGCACATATGACTAATGCCTTTCCCAGCCACAGGGTAAAAATCGGGTTTTTTTTTTTTTTTTAACGAGCAAGTGGCCCTAAGGGGAATATTTCAAACTAACTCTGGACCTCTGCTTCGTAAGGCATGATCTAGCCAACTGCCCTTTTCTTGTCCATTCAATTCCAAGGAAGGAAGCAAAAAAATGAAGGGATATGGTTCTATTACCTTTCGAGCCTCTTCTTGACAAAAGGCTGAATATCCAAGGACTTGCCCCGGACAAAAAACTGAATGCTCTCTCCAATTAGTGGCAAGCCCATGGAACCTGGAGGGAGTTTTCCTTTGCATTTGGGGTTCGTCCATCTGTATACCCAATAGGTAATGACTATGGTAAACAAGGCTACAACATATAAACCAACAGAACCCATCTCTCTTTTCCTTGAAGAGAGGATTGAAAGTTGGGTTCAGTTGAGAAGGAGAAGGAAGGAAGAGAAAGAGAGAGATTGTGTTTGTATTGGGATGAAATTTCATGAAGAGTAAGAGCTGCTTAAATAGATGGAAGGCTGGGGTTTACGTTACCACTGACGTTGAGCGTTTCCATCACTCAATAAAATTAAGAGATGTGATAAGCTGCAGCAAATTTGCTGTAGCTTTTAAGTAGCATGAACAAAAAGAAAAAAAAATAATAATAACCACCCAACAAAATTCCCCACCCCAAGGTCACATAAACAATAATCAGAATCTAAGTACCACAGTCAGAGATTATAATGACGATTAAGCGATTGACACTGAATTTGGACGGATTGGAAAGCGGGTTCTTCCAAGAAGTTATTAAAAAATGATGGCAGCTCGCAGATGTTGTAAGCACTCACAACTAAGTCAATGGGTGGAACCCATGCAAACTAATAATCTAATCTAACTTGTTTTGATGATCTGAACCCTGCAATTAAGACTTACTTTTTCCGCTTTTTAAGTGAAAAATCTTTAAACTTTTTCACTAATTTCAACTACTTGTCTTCTTCTTCTTTTTTATTTTTTTTGGTAAAAATTTCAACTATTCGCCTGCAACAGAAGAAGTAAACTCAAAATTGAAATTATGAAAAAATGAATTTAAAAGACCGTGAATCACGGGTGGAGACAGTGTTGGATTTTGATAGTCGGTAAAACTATTCCTTTTTTAATTTGCCAGATTGGACGAATGGTTCAACGAAATTGCCTGGGTAAATTAAAACCTTACGTAAAATTATAAATAAAAAAGGACAGTTAATTATAGTTATTAAATTTTTTGTTCTTTCCTACCCCTGATTATTTGTCAAATTTGCCAAATGAACTGATTTGCAAAAAAAACCGCTCTCTCCTTGACATCATTAGCTCTTCTTAATCTCTTCGCTGCTCAAAGTCTATCCCTCAAACCCAACTTCACAACCCATAATAAACCACAGGAAGCCCATTGCCATAGCAAGGAATTGAAGTGGAAGAATGAAGTTGGCTTCCATGGGCAGGAAAAGAATATCCTTAACAAGAACTGAAAATCGTAGGGGTCCCCAATGGCACAGTAACGAATTGGTGGTTGATAAGGGCCATTTCGTTGTTTACACGGCCGTTGGTGTATCTCACCATATCAGAATGTCTGAAGAGGATTTCAGACTCATTCTATCAGAAACCTTTCTCTCTCCATTTCTTCTTTAAAAAAACCCACCTCTGATTTCCTTTGTTTTTTTCTCCTCCGAAACATCTTTGTCACGCTCTTGTCTACATATATATAGAGAGAGAGAGAGAGAGAGGCTCTGTCAGTGAATCTGCAATCGATTTGAGTGATGGAATATCTGGTTTCAATCGGACCATCTCGTAAAGTACGATGTGTGGTGGAGCTATAATCTCCGATTTCATTCCAATGAGTCGCCGAGATCACTTCTGATTACTTTTGGTCTAGCCTTCAGAAAACCCCCGAGAATTACTACTCCAAGCCCTTGCGATCGGAAATTGTTGACGTCGACAATGATGATTTTGAGACTGATTTTCAGGAATTTAAGGACGAGTGTGACGAGGAGAAAGAAGATTTTAAGATTTTCTCCTTTGCTTCTAAATCTGAAAGAAGAATTTAAGATTTTCTCCTTTGCTTCTAAATCTAACTTCTCACAAGATATGGGATACCGTCTCTTCCATCATCTCCTCTTTCTTTTTCTTCAAAACAAAATGACAAATATATATGCGGATTTCTGTGTTACTGGTTCAATATTGAGCTACTGAAATCAATACAACTCCAATACCGTCTAACGACGTTTCAATAGGGTTCACCCGAAAATAAAAGATGAGGTGAGGGGTAAATAAGTAATTATATATTACAAAAATCGAAAATGGATAAGGTTTTAATTGACCCTAGTATTTGGTAATTTCAGCAAACCTTTGGTCAGATTTTGACATGTTTTCCAATTTTTTGTAAAAGATAATTTATGAAATAAATGTCCTGGACGAGACATTCGCGCCCTTTTTGGGGGTTCGGATTATGTGCAAACAAATCTTGTGAGAACTGTGCAAATGGCATCAAAAGGGCTGACGCATCAGTACTAAAAAGTGATTCACACTTTTTGGGGGGTACTTATCACTTTTCGGTGCTGACGTCTCCACACCCTGATGCCATTTTCACAGTTCTCACAAGATTCATTCTTACCTAATTGTTTTGCCATTTTTCTATCCCATATCAAAATATCTCTTCAAGATGCTTTTTCCCACCTCGTGATTGGTTGGGACAGAAGTTGCACGGAACGAAGGCTGTGGGACCGAAACCCCTAAGGATTTGGTGAGACAACTTAAATTGAGCTTAAATTAGGAATGACTTTAGGGCCAACACATCAGATCCAAAAAGTGAAAAAAATCCCCTCAAAAGTGTAAAGTCATTTTTTGGCACTGACGTGTTGGTCTTGATGTCATTCCTATCTTAGGTTCACTTAAAGTTGTCTCACCAAATCCCACCTCAACAAGTGATTGGGTGACTTACTATATGTTGAGTGGCTCTTTTATTTTGGGTGAATATGTTAGGTGACTTACTATTCCCGTTTATTATAATGTTGAAATCTTTAGTCTCAAAATATTGAAGAAAAAAAAAACCTGTTTTAATAGAAATAAGGAAATAACTGTTCTGTGATTAAAGGTGATTTTAAGTCTGTGAACACAATATAAGCTGAAGTGTTGTGTGAGCGAGTAGGATCCTTTCCTATGAACAGATTTATCTACATGCACCATATATGGAGGAGCAAATTTCATGTCCGGGATTTGGTGTCCAAGACACCAGGGTACATCATATGAAATAAAATGGTTGGGATTTTGAAATTTCATCTAATCCCTACCCATTTTATTCCATTTGAAGTTCACTGGTGTCTTGGACACCAAATCTTGGACAGAACATTTATCATGTTATATAGTGGTGGTCAGTTAGAATTAGAAGGCTTCTTTATCTTTTCTATCGCTCCTTTGAACCCTGCAATTTTTTTCTCTTTCTTTGTAGACCCGGCAAGTTGACTCCTCATTCCACCAATCCAACCCTAATGGGATAAGAAAATACAGGAAAAGGCATCAGAGGAGAACCATGCTACAATGTGACTAAATAACATCAGTTTTAATCATTAGAGAGGGGCATGTATGACAAACCACACATATTCACCCAAACCAAGAATAAAAAAGAAACAAAAAGAAAAGGTTGTTTCTTTGGATTTCAGGGATGATACACTGAATTTTTAAAAGAGGCTGAAGCCACCATTCATGGGATGCTGTGTAACAAAGTACTAAGAAAAGTGTATGGGACCCATCTTGCCTTAAAGATGATATCTTATGTGATGTGAGGATTTATGCCAGGCCCGGAGCCACCATTCATGAGGCTCCATGTGTCAAATACCAACACTAGTACTTGACACCACATGGAACTAGTACTTGACACCACAAGGCACCCCATGAATGGTGGCTCTAAACCCGGCGTAAATTCTCACGTAACAGAGGATATCAACCTGCCTCGAAGTGTGAAACAAGACTCCTATAGCCTATTTTTCATTAGTTTCTATGCATTGAATGAAACGGACAGTAAATACAGAGGCTTAGAAGTCAGAGAAATGTTGTAGAGAACTCCTCATTTTCGTTTTCAGAATGCTGGCGTATTTCTTAGCCCAAGAAGATGCTTGATTCGATTTAACTCTATCACCTAACTAATTATTTTTAACCTTAGTATCTTTTGACCGTCACTCTGCTCTGTCTCCTGCTAAAAGCAATTGAATTAGACTGAAATAGAGAAGGTTGAATTTTATTCTGAAGGAAGATCTAAAATAACAGGACAGTTTTCCATTTTTTTCATATTTTATTATAACACGCGATACAGTATATATTTGATTTATAAAAAGCAGTTAAATATTTGGATGGTCAAGTTTGTTTAGGGGGCGGCGCCCCGATTTCCTGGCAAATGTCCATCAGTTTTAGAAATGGGTATCCTATTTACATTTATTAAAATCTTAATATAGATTGCGATCAATGAAAATGGTCATTTTGGTTAATACAATTAGAGTATTCATATATGTGCATTTTTTAAAAGTTTAAGTATTTTTACCCAAGTTTAAGGCACTATACTTTTTTTCTTTTTTTAGTATGGTTTTTTTTTTTTTTTTTTAAGGGTGCATAATATAATAAGAATTGTAGCTTGCTGTAACATGTTTCCTAGGGGTGAAATAGCAGTTCAAGACCGTTTACCTTATAAGGGACCCACTGGATTAGCCACATTGTATAGTAACCAAATCCACATCAGCACATGGCCCTCCTGTATTGTATTTTTCCACAACAAAAGCCTTGAATATTTCTGAATTTTTATTTGAATTAATAAGGCTGAAAGACGGGCTCTTTGCTACGTAATAAAGGCTAAAACTCACCTTGTGGAAATTGTGTTATTAGAAAAATGCATGAAATTGGGTCCGCTTGCTAAACATGGGCAGATGGGTCTTTTTCAATTATCAATATTTGGCTCAGCTGGGCAAAGCTTGGTTCAGCTTGACACATTGACACCCCCTACTCATAGATGGGTTTAAAACTTCCATACTCACCAGGTGTCGCATGTTCAAAGGATCAAATACTTATATTGATTTGGCCCAGCTGGGCAAAGCTTGGTTCAGCTTCACACATTGACACCCCCTACTCATAGATGATGATAGATGGGTTTAAAACTTCCATATCTCACCAAGTGTCTCATGTTCAAAGGATCAAATGCTAAAACTAACTGGCCCCGCAATAGGTACCCACCCACTCCCACAGATAAGATCAGGTGATTTAATTGTATGATCAAGGCATATTTTTTACTACTTTTGAAGCTAGTAGAAGTTTGTGACTAGTCTAATGAATTCAAGAAAAAGTATTTAATGGGGATTATCTGTTCAACTTGATTTTGTCTCTTTAGCCTCTTGAATGGGGCCGATCCAATGTTAAAACTTGATCCTTTTCTCATTAGATACATGGCAAGTTACTGCAGCCTCAAATCCAACATGTTGCCAAATAAATATCTAAAACTGCATTTTGATCCCTAGAAATAAAGGTTATGGTTATATGCTAACAGCATAATCTTTTACCTTTTTTCCTTTTAATTAATTTTGATAAAACCCTAACCAGACAAGTGTTCCTCTCAATACATAGGATGATGAACCTCCGTTTGTCATAGCATCATTTTCCAAAGAATCAACCCTGCAAAGAGAAGTATGGTATCATTTGGGAAAAAAAACAAAACAAAACAACAGAGGATTGATCTTCAATAGCAATTACTTGTACTAATATCAAAATTGTTCTTCATTAAAAGTTGATAATGAAACATGTGAACGATCTGATTCACAGTTTGAAGGGAAAAACCTATTAAATATTAAAATTTATGAGTTAAAAATATAAAAATTTTGATATATAATGTTTTCCCAAGCTTTGGCATCATCTCATCCTTATCTTTAGTACCCTAATGTGAAAACATAAATAATCACTTTTTATAATGAGTTAGCATCCATGCTGTGTGGTGAAAATGATATCATGTGTTTTGACTCTCTTGGTGGGGGTAGATCCAAAGTCTTTAGTAGAGCAGAAAATAAAATAAAATAAAACACGTGTCTTGCTTCCATACCAAAGTTAGCGCTGTTGATGATATCAGCCTAGATGTCAGTTAAGATGTTGATACTTGTAATAAAAATATAAAGAAAATAATAATAAAAACTACCTGAAAATATGAAAAGAGGCCAGATAGAATATGTTGCTAAGTCAGTCCTTGGACTACAATATTTGTAGTAAGCAATCTTGCGTACAAATATAAATTAAGAGTGGTGAAATGCACTCCTGCTTTTTATATTGCCACTCTACTTTTTTTAATTATTTACGACCAGAAAAAGAAGAAAATACAATTGTTTCATGCTACGACTCAAATCTTCTTATATAGACATTTTGGTCCATTTGTAGCTACATAATGAAAGAGGAAAAAAAGATAGAAATAGCACCACCTATTTTTTAGAAGGGAGTTTTTGCAAAATGGTTCAAAGTTTTGACGAAATTGCCAAATATCGAGGTAGAAAAAAACTAACCCATAGAATCAAATCTCTCGTTCAGATTCTCTTTTCTATTCCATCTGTATCATTCGTTCATCTCTCCCGGTACTCCCCAACTCCATTTCTTCCTCTTTCTTCTTCAAAACATCACCTAATCTTCTTCAAGACCATAGACAGTCTATATATATGAAGATTTCCTGAAATTCATGGTTTGAAATATTGATAGTTTATTGTGCTTTTGATAAAAAAACAAACAAACTATACCTGAATAATCAGTTCACCTGGTGTTTTCAATTCCACAAGTTGAAGAGGGTAGGGTGTATATATGGTGACATGAGTTAAGTTGCATGACAACTTCATACAAGCCTGATCACGAGAAGATATCCCAACCCAAGCCAAATCTAATGTTCACTTTGGTTTGATTGAGCACGGTCCAAGTCACACCAAAAAAGCGCAAAGACTTATTAATAATAATAAATGGGACTTTGGAGCAAAGATAATAGGATTCCCATGACTCTAATGTTAAGGAGAAAAATGGTGCTGAATATTAAGTGGTAAGTGGGGGTGGGGATACCCAACGACTAATATATGGAAATGTGGAAACGAAATGTATCGAGTGGTGTCAATGGATCTCATTCCCCAATCTTCCAATATCTGATTAATGAAATCAGATGGCAGTGGATACACATGCAACGGATTTTAGGGTGTTGAAGAAATACATATGACCGCTTCTAAATGTATTTGTGAAGTCAATGTAATTGATTTCAGCTTTTATATATTAGTAACCTTTTTTAAACCCATTAATTTAATTATAAAACCATGGCCATGGGAACATCAAGCAGTAGTGGTATTGTTCGTACTTCAATTCACAATTGAATTAAGTAATTGTATAAGAGATTCAAATGTGAATTGCAATGAGGAAGAACGAGGGGCTTTTTTCAAGTTCAAACAAACTTACAATCGATTTCCTATTATGAGAGAGAGAGATTTAATGGGATTAGTTTCCTATTATATCATATAATCAATTTAGAGTTAAAGAAGTAATAAAAAAACAATAAAATCCAATTTCAAAAATAGTGTTTTTTTTTTTTTTTTTTTACCTCATTATCTAACAATTTCACCAAAACTTTGAACCGTTTTGGAAAAAATCCCTTTTTTTAATCGGTAAATAAGAATTTTATTAATAGAAAGTAAGAGCACGAGAAGTGCAAGCCCTTCCTCACAAACAAGCTAAAGGATTAGGGTGTCCCAATCAAAAGGTTAAGAAGAAAATTTTCAACTCGCGAACATGGGTAAGTGAGAAACTCCTCTATAGAAAAGGACCACTGGCTTGTTATAGAGGTGCACATCCCAAGAAAACCTACAATCTATAACAGATTGTCGTGTTGGAACACCTTCTCAATCACACAAATATAGCATAAAGATAATACTAAAAGCAAAACAACAAACCACAACAAGACAAAAAGAGATTTTCTTATTCGTCTCTATAACCTATATCCATAAGAGAAAAATAAACATCATTCACTATGTAATATGAAATCCATACAAGAAGTTGCGTAATTTCCAAGACCCAAAACCCACACCAAAGCCTATGTACACCATTTCCCTCTCAAACCCATAAGAAACCCCAATCCTACATATGATTAAGTTTTCAAAACATCCCTTCTTTTTTTATAGATTCCTAGTTGGTTAAGAAACTAACTCAATCCACTCCATACGTTGAAGTTGTGTGGCTTCTAACCCAAGCCATCCAACACCCTCATGTTTGAGGGAGTCTTGCTTTTTCAAAACTCTTCACCCACCGTTAGATCTCAAGTGATCTAATAGTTGGAAATAAAGACAAAACCCAACATGAATTAGAGCCCCCAAAATACCCTCCAAATTGGTTATGATCGTCGGGCCCAAATCATGTCAAAATTTTGGTTAGGGACTTTAAGACACTTCTCCAAATGAGTTGTATTTGGGTTGAATTTAAGACACTTCCCCAACAAATCTCCACATTGGTTTGATATTTAACCAAACTAAATTTAACAAAGCTCCTTGATCATCTTCTCCACTAAATCACGTAGGGTACATAATTAGTTCAAACTAATAAAGTCTAAGCCACCTCTAAACTCAATCACCGAAATTGGCTTTGTTGACATATCTACTAATTCCTTATAACTCAATGCATCAACAACCATATCTTCAAAACCATCTCTGACTGGAGGAGTGACATCCAACTTGGGCTCACTTCCATGTTGTTAAATTTCTGGAATCTTGATAGTGTCTAAAACAACATCTGCATGTCCTTACAAAAGATGTAGTCTCACATTTCAACTCTACCACAAACTTAGCATCCAAACTTAAATCTCCATCTTCCACTTTTTGTCTGTTTGGATGCAACAAGATAGAAGCACCAAAAATAACACATCTGTGTTGCTTTCCAAGAGCATAATGGTCACAAAAATCACTCTTCTCACCACAAAGCAAACCTCACTTGCTTATATCTGTCAAACCTCTTACATGCATGTTACCCATTTGCATATGTCGTGTGTAAAATAAATCAAAATATGGTGCAGAAGACAAAAATGTTTCACCTTGAATGGTGTTCCCAAGCAACACATAAAGATTCACAACCTTTCTTACTTCCAAAACAACCTGAGCACCCTAAAAAATCCTCGTGAATTTGTTTTCAAGAAATGCTTTATACCCTCTAAAATCCACTTCATTCAAAGAAATAGAGTCCTTTTTCGAATCCGGAACATGTCAAACACCTATCAATGTTCTCAAAATCTCATCATATATCTTGATTTTAATTATACCTATCACCGAAATCTTTCATTGCATACCATTATCCATTAAGATAACTCCACGTTCAATGGATTTGTAGGTGGAAAACAAATCCTCATTAAGATACATATGATAAGAACAATCCAAATCAATAATCCAAACATCCTAAGAGCCATCATCCTTACCAGTCGTAGACAAAACTATGTCAGCATCTAAATTTTCCTCTACCAATGCCAACTGCATTCGAGGAATTAACTATTATTTCCTTCTTTACTTTAAGCTTAGGATAATTTACTTTAATTCGTCATTTCTTATGACAAAAATAACACTCCAAACCCTCATAAGATCTACCAGATCCATTCCCCTTTATCTTTCCACAAGCAACAAAGTCCTCAGTCTTATCAACAAAACATTTTTCATCATTTTGTATGAAAGAAGGGTTATTATAACATCCTCTAAATCAATAGAATCATTCTCATAGAATAAAGTTGTCACGAGTTGTTCATATAACAAAGGAAATGAAAAAGGCATGATTAGGGTCTTATCTTCTTCCTCAAACTTCAACTTAATACTTGTCAACTGAAAAATAATTTTATTAACCATATTAAAATGTTGAGAAATACTCATACCTTCTCGCAACCATAGAATATAGAGTTTCTGTTTCAAGTAGAGACGATTCGTAAGGGATTTCGTCATATAAAAGCTTTCAAACTTTAATCAAAGTTTCACTGCAAAATCTTCATTTAGAATATTGTCCCAATAAACTTCTCCTTCAATACCTTAGGTAAACCCTACTAAAACAACAATCTTCAACCTTCACTTGCCATAAGCCAATGTCATACTTTCTGTCAAACTTTTCAACCTCAAACCATGTATTCACCATTACAAATTCCCGAATCAAAAAAACCTCAACCCATAACTAATATCAACAACAAACAACAGCTAATAACCCAAGAACCTTCAGCAACTTGAAGCTTTGATACCATTTTATTGTGACATGCAGCAGAACTAAGCAGATCGGATTCAAATATGCAATAGCATGAAACAAGACAATTATCCAATTTCAAATAATCATTCATGATGTTGGTTAACCAATACTCAGTTGGGTCCTAATTGGGCATGGACATGGGAACTCTGACTTGAAGATGGGCACAGTGACCTGCTGAAGGGCCTCTAGTCGTATTTTCCGTTGGGTCTCTTTCCTACTTATGAGCATGAGCATACAGGTGCCCATGCATAGTCCTTGAAATGGTGAACTGCTTCAAGCACGCCGGACACGAATGAGTTTCACTAAATTGATGGCGATTGTTTGGTTTGAAGGCACTATTCTGCACGGTGATGAAATGTAAGAAGAATTGAATAAAAAAGAAAAAGAGTTTATGAATAGTCAACCAAAGTGATGATTTAAAAAGGGACATAAGTTGTTGCCACGTAAAATAACTAGATTGGCTGAAAATATAAAGAAAACAAGAAGAAGAAAAAAATGAAGGGAGGTGGGTCTCGATGCCTCCAAAGTGAGAGGGAGGAGAAGAAATATTTCGTTTTTAACTGCTCTTGAAATAGGAAGGAAGGGCAGCAGGAGAGGTTAGATGCATTAATTAATGGGGCCCACTGTAACAGAGAACTGATTTAGTTTGCCTCCGCTATTTTGGGAAGGGATAAGACGTGTGACAATGGATTATACGTAGAAGGATGAGAGTGCAGTTGGACCAGAAGCAAGATGCCACGTGAAAAAAAAAAAAGGAAACGTTCTTATCAAAGCAAGGAAACAACTGGCAAGAACACTTGAAAAAAGTCTAATGAATGACCAAGTTTTAAAGCTTGAGACAGATGACAGATGAATTAGAGGACATTTTAGGCCATAATTGAAAAGGTGGTTTTTAAGTGGACATGGCAAAAAGAAAGCTAATCTGAATTATACGTGGGAAATGCGCAGATTGATGACTAGTCACCAACTTCTATAAATATCGGAGAATGGTTCTCAGTGTTGACACAGGTTTCTATAGGCATTCCATTGATTGACACATGACATGTTTTTGAATTTAGCCTCTTTTTACACCTGAACACTTTTTTGAACCCCAAACACATGATATGTCAGCTTATAATTTATCATAAATATTATAGACACTTTGTCATCAGAGAATGTTTTCTTCAATAAATCTGTTTTTACTAAAGAAAAAAACAAAAACTTCTTTAACTACGTCCAGAACACTAAATGGAGTTGTACCCTTTGGCCCACAACTCCTTTGGTCCATGCTCATGGTGCTTCACATACACAAAAGAGATGAGGCCCATGCACTTTTTATAGGAAAGCTTTTTAAAATTTGTATGAACCCCACCGTCTTATGGTGCTCCACAGACACTAAGGAAGTGGGGCTCATACACTTTTTACAGGAAAGCTTTTCAAAAATGTATAAACCCCACCGCCCTTATGTCTGTGGAGCTCCGTGGAGTACCATAAGGATATGAATCCGAAATAAAGGACCCTTACCATATCCCAAGTTGAGTTGAAATCGTCCACTACAGCGTGAAAGGTGGTAAAGTCTGGCATTAATTCATCATCTGTAGGGCGACATGTACCACCAAAAAATAAAATCTGGCATCATCTCGTCTACCTAGCCTAGTGCTATCTACATCGTAATTTACTAATCTTAATGTAGTTGAGTGATTCCTCCATAGATTTAAACCTTGTTGGAATTAATCGATATCCTGTCCTGTCTGCTAATGTCCTGTTAGGACCTGTGCAATCACAGTGTACAGTTTGGCACCAAAAAATGGTTATACATAAGTTGTTTACATCTTTTTATGCCTAACCGTGCACTTAGATTGTGGGCAGGTCTTCACAGGGCATAAGCAGGCAGGACAGGATATAAACATATAAAAGAGGTTATGGGGTGTTTCCCTATCCCATTCAGTCATTAGCATGTTTTTTTGGTTAAAAAAAATATGGAAAAGAGAAAAAAAAGAGTTGAAAACACTTGATATCTTAAGGAAGCACACACTTGCGAAGCTACAAAAAAAAAATACCATGTCCTAAAAAACAATATTTTTGAAAGACAAAAGTGATTTATTAGTCAAAGTATAATCATTTAATCTTTTAAAATTATAACAACAACAAACATCCTTATCCCAACTATTTGGGATTGGCTACACAAATCCTGTTCCGTCATTTCATTCTGTTTTTTGTCATATTTACCGTTTAATTTCAAGCTATCATATCCTTCCTTACTACTTCAACCCAGATCAATTTGACTTTCGTCTAGTCTTCCTCACACCTTCAACTTATATTGTCTCGCTTCTCCTCACTAGTGAGTCATTTATCTTCATTACACATGTCTAGATCATTTCAGTCGACTTTTCCTCATTTTATTGTCTATTGGTACTAAATTTAAGTTCTCACGCATGGATTTATTCCTAATTCTATCATTTCTAGTCTTGCCACTCATCCATCTCAACATCCTCATTTTAGTCACACTCATTTTATGTACATGTTATTTGTTAGCTGTCCAACATTCTGCTCTATAAAGTATAGTTGGTCTTATAGTTATCTTATAAAAATTTTTCTTCAATTTTAGTGGTATTTGTTTATCACACAACACTCCAGAAGCACCTCTCCACTTCAACCATCCTGCTCTAATTCTATAAGCAACATCATTTACAATGTCTTCATCCAAAGGCGAAGACGATCAAGAAACTTCCACTAAAACACAAATGAAGATTGCAAAAAATGCACCAATGCAAGTTCCCAAAACCCACGAAACTTCCTTCTTATAGGGGCGTACATCTTAAGAAACCCTATGACAAAAAATGGGTTAAGACCCTAAAATACCCTCAAAGCATATTCAAGTTGACCTAAATCGGGTCAAAATTTCGGTGGGGCTCCACCAAAAAAAAATATATGGAGTTTTCTTTGGATCGCCAAACGAGTTGGACTGATTTATTTTCTCCTTTTTTTAGTACATAAAGGGAATAGTAGAGGTAGAAGAACATAATACGATATTGAAAGGAACAATGATAATCTGTGTTAACATAGACCTCTATAACCATGTCATTAATTAACAAATGATGTGTTTTTGAATTTGGTCTCTTTTTGACCTACTTTTCCAATTGAACACTTTTTTAGACATTTTTACCCCTCAACAGAACATTGTCAGCTTATAATTCACCATAGACATTACATAGACTTTTTCATCACAGAACATTTGTTGGGTATAGAAAAACCTAACCACATTTTAAAAAAAGAAAAGAGTAGGTGTTTATGACTACTAGATTGGTGGGAGAAACCAAATGTGTGCCATCAACAACTCAAACTTTGTTAATTGGAAGGAAATCTAAGTACAAATATATAAACTTAATTTTTTTTCCCAAATGGGCAATGTTGGTTGTTGGGATGCCACTTACTTGGAATCTTGTTAGTTATTATAATGTGATTCTGGCATAAAGCAATTCAGTTGGCAGCCAAAATGGGTTCATGTACCACTCCATACCACCCTCTTTCATCGTGGCAGGTTTCAACCAGAAGCTCTTTACCACATTACCGAAGCAACCATTTTTTTCAGCTTTCGCCTTGCCTTATAATTCAACTAGAACAAAAAACAAAAAGCCCACTGCGTTACGTTACAAATACAAAAATAAAAATAAAAAATGTCTAGACGACTTGAGCTACTTTTGTCCTATAAAAGTGCAACACACGGTGGGCTGCAGGACTAATAAACATGACACTGTAAGCATGGCCAATTTAGAGGGTCTCTTGTAAGAACAAGGGCTTTTCGGTCATGGAACATTCAACCAAGACGGAACTTTAAAGAACTGGAAAGTGGAGGACATGGGCATATTGTTGGAGCTCTTGGAGAGATATTGTATAGGCAATATGGACAAAGTGGACGTGAAGCTGTGGCTTTTGGATTTAAAAAAAAAAAGGTTTTTTTTTGTAAAGTCCATGTATTGTGGGTTGATTCAATCCGCACCCTACCCTTTCTCAAGAAGGTTCATTTGGAACAAGCAAATCCCTCCAAAGGATTCCTTTCTCAAATAGCAACTTGGGTGGGATCAGGCCCCTACCATTGACAACCTAATCCCCGAGGGGCTGATTTTGCCGAATTGGTGTTGTATGTGTAGTGCAGATGATGAGTCCTCAAGGCATCTATTCATTCATTGTTCAGGGGCATACTCCATATGGAATTGCTTATTAATCAGATTCAACATGTCTTGGGTTCATCCAGAGTCTGTGGAGAGCCTTCTTGACTGTTGGATGGATCATCATCTAAGACATCAGAATCCCTTGATGTTAGAAGTGTGACAGCTGATTCCAGCAACTGTATGTTGGTCTAATTGGAAGGATCGAAGCTGATGCACATTTGAAGGAACCTCTTGTCCTGTCCACACAATTGTCGACTCGGCCCTCTCAAGAAGTTTTCATTGGTTATCTTCTTCTAGCAGCAATCACATCTCATATAGGGCGTGGATTTTGGATTGGTAAGCTTGTATCTTTAATCTGTAGTTTGGTTGCTTGGTTTTATGTTGTATTATCATGCTTTGTCCTTGACATGACGAGCTTTTCTTTAGCATTTCTCATACCGTAGTTCGGTGTCTTTCTTGGCTTTTTTAATAAATTCCTTATCTTACAAAAAAAAAATGATAATAATAATAAGATGGACATTTGAATCTGTCATGCTAGGCCTCCACATGATAGTTAACTTGGCTTCAAAGCCTACAGAACTTAGCAGAACACATACAACATGAAGGAACGGGTTTAGCGAAGTCAGTCACCTTACAATAATGTGATACAAAGTGAAGTAATAATTCGCTGGTGTTTAGATTCTAAACTGAGTAATAAGAGCTAGCAGACAGCTTAGTTCAATGTTTCAAAAGGCACATTGAATCAGCACTTCACTGTTGTTTAAATTTTATTTTAGGCTGACAATTATTCAAATATTTATCCGATTCATATTTGGTCAGCTTAAAATAAATATTAATCCATGTCTATCCACTACGATTAAATATTCGATTCATTCAATCATAAATGAATAGAATAAGGATCTACATTAATCTGCTCCAAAAATATATCTGTATCCGTTTAAGTTAAGATATATGTATATAATCTTATATTTATTACATATATACCTAATAAATGGTTATATATTACAATATTATAAGCCATGTTACATAGAATAGAATATGTAAGGAAGAAAATGTTCTGTGATGACGAAGTGTCTGCAGTGTTACTGGTGAATTATAAACTGACACATGTTGTGTTTGGGGTTCAAAAAAGTGTTCAGGCATAAGAAAAAAGAGACCAAATTCTAAAACAAATCATTTATCAATCAATGGTACACCTACATAGGCCTATGTCAACAGAGACAATCATTATCCTATATAAATGCCTTCTTATCCCAAACCCTAACCCATTTCTTATCTCCCATTCTCATTTCTTACAAAAGTTAAACTCTAGCTGAAACCTTCCACAACAGCCACCTCCCCTTCTTCAGTTTTGACTCCACCAATCGTCTTGCATCTGAATAGCTCTTCCTAGGTCCTCGTTGTCTTCTTAATATTTATTGTCATCACCATTATCTTTGCCTCCATTGATGAATGATGACACAAAACTCTCTAATTATCATGGATAAATACCTTCTTATCCCAAACCCTAATGAATGGACATTTAGTTTCACTGCTTTTGTTTTTCTTTCACATTGTCAAATATTTGTCCAAATGCATTTATATGAAGGTAAGGAAAAATCAAGATGGTTAT
>JAOXJP010016976.1:0-31811 GCA_025762735.1 Platanus orientalis | reverse complement strand
ATGTGTATTTTTAAAGAATATTAAAATACAAGTGTACTAAAATAAGCTATCATTCCTAATGAATCTATTTGTTTCCTGGTGCATATGTAGTTAGATTAAAATATGCTTCGTAAGTTTCCACGATTTTTACAATATTTCTTTTCTATATTTCCGACATTTCCGATATATGTCTTATTTTGGCCTGACCGATATTTCCACAGACACCGACATTTTAAACCTTGATTGGAAGATCATGGATGGTATAGAAATTCAAAGTGAGTCAGCAGCAAAAGAATATTATACATCCATGGAATGAGGTCCCATGGACAATCTGGTAGGTCCTACAGGTGATGCCTTTAATAGCGAGTCTGTTTACACCAGTAAATGATTCAGTCAGGGTTGCCTGCCGACAAACAAAAGTCCAACTAAGGCTCTGGACTTTGTCTCTTGGGCTGAATGTGCCCTGTACCATGCTGTCCTAGATGAACTCTGGTGTCAAGTTGATTTCAATCAAGGTTTCACATGAGAGTTCCCTCATGAATTGCTACACTTTTGGGTGAGTTCAAGCTTTATACCTGGATATTGTAGGTTTTAAGAGCTCCCAAGTATTAGCAAGCTAGCCTCAAGGGTGTGAGCAGTTGAGTCTCAAGTTGTATCCCTATGTTGCATTGTGGTGAGGAGCATCATAACATATCTCCATGACAGTGTCTCAAGAGTTGAAAGCCTTCAAGTTCACAAGTAGGACCCACAAAAATGGCCTTTCAAAGCTATGCTATATAGATTAGATCACCTTTTTTTATCCTTTTCCGAAAGCTTATTTGGAAGCAGAAATCATCCATTTTTTTTTTCACTATATGCATTTAAAATGAGTCCATCATGGTTTTCATGCAATGTATGCATCTAAAATGAAGGCATAGGCATGAGATTCTGTTGTGGACATAAACTCAGTACTTCCTAGTTGCATCCCCAACTACTAGGAAGCACCTCTAAGATGACTTGGATTGCAGTCTTCCCGTGAAACACAGCATAACACTGGTCCCTTAAAATGTCTTAAAATTTTGAAATTGAAATGCATTTTAAGTGAATTATTCATGCATTAAATGGATCCTTGATGAATTGTCTGTTTATAAAATGCACTATCTTCGGAGAAATAAAAACATAGAAGCAAAATAGTTTTCTTCATCCCATTGAATGAAAGAATTGTGTAATAGGGGACTTATTGATCAGTTAGAAAGTGAGTTATTCCAGGTCAAACTGGAGACACCAGTTAACCCCAAAATAATATTAAGATATTAGTTTCAGTTTAGATCTGGTTAAGCAGTACATATACCAAGATTAACTCAGATGGTCAGCCTAGTGCTGAATATTACCAGATATGCTGTTCTTTTGAACCCTAAGTGCATGGAAATCATCAAATATGCTGTTAATTTTTATCCCTAAGTGCTAAATATCTTACAGAGAATTTCCCATTGCAGCATGATGTATACCAGCATTCTCACTTATGTACTCTTGTATTCATTTAATATTAAACAGAGTTCTCTGTCTAGGAAATTTTCTTGTGTAAACTTCTTATCTATTATATTTGATTAACTATTAGCTTGCTTTTATTTGATTGATTTTCTACCTTTATTCTGGAACTATAGAGAGAAGCAGGAGCTTTATTTTGAACAGTTACATGCAAATAGAGACCTTTCAGAGAAAATTGAGCAGCAAAAGTGCTGAAGACAAATGAGGCCCATTCAAATAGGAACCTGAATTTGTTGGGAGGTGTTGGCCATGGTGAGAGATTGAATGCTTCCTAAAAGGAAAGGATGTGCTGCTTGACAACAGCGGCATTTGATCGAGGGAAGGACGAGGATACATTAAGAACCAGGGACGAAGATTGGCTACTCTACAAACTGATGAGAAAAGATAATGATGATGCTGAGGGACAAGATGAGGATGAGGGTGAGCTTCCGCGCATCAATTCTCATCTCAGGTCTGTTTTTCATCTAGTACTATCAGCTTTTATGTCAGTTCTTGGTTTTGTAGTTCTAATACTCTTATTGTTTCCCCTTGAGTGTGGATCATTGCTAACCTCTTGGATTTCTTACCATGACAGTACATAGACCCAACATTTATTGCCAAGTCAAACTGGATCCCTTTCAACCCATTGCTGAGATTCCACAATGCCATCCTTGAAAGGTTTCGATGTCCTGAAATTTTATTTCAGCAAAACAGGATTGGGTTCAATCAGGCAGGATTGAAGGAGATGGCTGGGATCTCATAACAGAGGCTGCCTTTGAAGGGTGATATGTTCAAGGAGAGAATCACCAATTTGGTCCTTATGACTGGTGGAATCTGTCTTTTCCTGGTATGCTTGAGCGCTTAGAAGCTGGAATCTGAAATATTCGCGGTCACTTATAATAGTGATCCAAGCATCTGATCCAGTTCTTGATGAATGGCATGGGGCTGCTGCTTATGCCACTGCTGTACAATTCTTGAATCAAACCTTCAGTGGACAAGATTATAATGAAAAGTGTCAAGATTGGCTTCAGAGATTTCGAATAAGGTAAACTCTATAATATTGTACTTACGTGACAGTAAATACTGGTATTAAATCGTGACTTTCATGGTGCTTGGAATGTACTTTGAGATTTTGAATGGAACTACAAAAGACCTTGGATGATGAATGTGTTGACTAGTCCATATTGCTTGCTGTTGCTACATAACTACCATTAAGACTCAACATTTAGTTAGAAAGCACTTTGGCCAAAAATTTGCCTTGTCAAATGATCCAAACCGGTGATCTATCTTATTGTTAATATAGATGTCAAAAATGATGTCGTGAATGGAAGAAGTCTATCAGATAGAAGGTTATGATGATTTTTTTATGTAACCAATAAATCTCTTAATATAAAGGAATAAGGATGGCCCAAATACAATCTCGGGAGGATCCCATTAAGCTTTTAGAGCTCCGACATGCTCCAACATTGGTTCAGCATATATAAAGGATTCAACTTTTGCTTTAAGGGTATTGAAAGGAACAAAAAAACTTTTGCTTTATGGTCTAAAGAACCCGATAGTGGGTGTATGCACTAAGGTTTGTAGAGTTTTACTCAATACTCAATTGTCCACTTAGATGGATTGAGTTCACCTCTTCAGCTCTTTAAGTACTTGTCCTAACAAGAATGAGTAAGATTATCAATACTCTAGGCTTGGGATGAACCATGGGCAGCACAGGCCCGACCCAACATAGTTGTCCTAATTTAAGCCAGCATATTGGTTTGTATTCTGAGAATTCTATTGAAACTGTGGAGGAGTCTGAGAGGATATTTGGTAATTCATTAGATATTTTGATGCTAGATATTTTGATGCAGCACAACAGGGAAGATATAGAAATTGATGTAGGATATTCCAAAGAACCTCAAATAAATCAAGAATTGAGTTTAGAACAAATGCAAGTAACCACGAAATTCAGAAATCAGAAAATAGAATATCAGAGAATGATTTAGAAGAATTTAGAATAAGAAAACAGAATAAAATAGGAAGAAGATGCCAAAAGGGAAATTCTAAAATTTCTGGGTGGAAGCTATCAAATTACCCAAATACCCTGGTCATGTGTTAGAAAATTATGAAACTTTCCATATGGTTTCTAACTAATTTAAAATTTTAGGTAAAACGGACAAGATTGGTTAGTGAAATTATATAAATATCAGTCCAACTTGAAACTTAAACAAGACCACACAAACCATAAGGGAATCTTTTGATTGTAAAGGAGAGGGAAGAAGGGAATTAAAATAGGAAACTGAGGGGATTTATAGGGGATCACATGGAGATCAAAACCCTTGAAAGAAAGAAGGAAGAAATGCTATTTTAAGTGGTGCGATTTTCAAGGTTTTTGCACCCAAAAAATTTCAGCGAAGAATACTTTGATAATGGAGTCTAACATCCTTTTGTAAAATCCAGCAGCCTTCAATCCTTGAGCTTTTGAAGATATGGCAGCAAAGGAATGGGGAAATGTTAGGAGACAGAAGAAGAAGAAGGTGGAGAAGAAGGAATGAAGAATAGGGAGGGTGAGGGATCTCACGAGTGCACTTCAAGATGCTACAACCCATGAATGAAAGAGAGAGAGGGAGGGAAGCCTTGGGGTTGGCGTCACCCTATGGGGAAGAGGGAGAAGGCCCACGGCTTGTCTTGGGAGACCACCCAATTTAAACACACTTTTTTGTCAATAATCTTCACTGATTTTATTAATGGGGATGGGTGCATTTATATAGGCTTACACCCTATAGAAATTATAAAGTACAAAATTAGAAACTTGTTAAACAACTAAACTTGCAACTTGAGACTTACTAAAAACTTAAACATGTTCTCTATGTAATTTAAACATAAGAATTTCTAAAACATGACCTTCCTAAAAATTACTAAATCCTTAACTTGTTTCACAAGTATTACTAAATCCTTAACTTTCTAAAAACACTATTCCCGCAACTCTTTGATAAACCTATAGTAATTTGGTCATAACTTTCCCAAATCACCTTGGATTTGCGCTATCTTGGTCTCGTTAGAAAGGTAACTGAATAACCTCTCTAATGACACCAAAATCAATCCAAAAAGGCAGGTTTTGAACCTTGAAAACATGAGCTAAAGTTTTTTACGAGATTACAACTCACAATAATAAGAAAAACACTAAACTACCCATGCCACTATTGCCCTTATTACTAGAGTCTCTTCTTGTTGTCTGCATCATACTTGCTTCTCCATTCATTCTGATAATCCTTCTTTAGGAGTTTCCTTTGCGGCAATAGCTCCCACTAGAATAAGTGTATGTCCAAGGGTGGGATTATTATTCTCTACACCTTTTTTGCATTTGTTTTATTTTATTTTATTTTTATTTCCTTGATCTCCTTCATGCATGATGCTTGCTACTTATATTTCTCTTTTTAGTTTCAAAAGTTGAAGGTATAACCAATACTTTTGCATTACCTTCCAAAATGAAAATTCTAGAGGGTAATTATACAACTGCTCTCATATTGGTTCATGCCATGAAGGGATGATCTTATAATGTTTAATGTTGTCTCTATTCTATGGATTCTGTTGTGTAGTTAATTTAGTATGATAATTTCCATAGGCTTGGAGCTGAGGATGACCAAAAGTACAAGGATGAAGGCCTGTGTAGATTCATAAGTTAAAGATAACCTTGATAGAGTTGTGTGAATCTGTACAGAATTGTATCTCAATTTAATTTTTAATGTGTATTGTGTAGTTAGACATTCTCAGCCTATAAATTTTACTTTAGCAGGCAAGGCACAAACTTTGTTGCATTGATGACTTGGGTGAAGATATTATCTATAGATAATAGTTGCTTCAGCCTTCATTTGTCTCTGTTGGAGATTTTAAAAGGAGTTACTCATTGGCTAATTATAATATAAGTTAGATTGATTCAATTGCATATGGATTTACTAATCTTGATTCGTTAATCAAACTTCCAAATTCTAAGCATATATACATATTTATTTTATTGTAACTTGTACTTACTCTTGATACTTAGTTTTTTATAGCTTTACATTTTAAAATGTTAGTGCCCTACCTTCTTCAAAAAAAATTTATGTCAGATTCATTCCATTTCCAATATCTTTCCCAAATGCATCAAAGAAACATTCACAGCATGGAATAGGGTTTGTACTGTATCATCTTCCTTTACAAGATCAAAATACTCATTCTAGGAATAAAACCATCTCTCACTCACACACATGCCTTCTATTTGTGTCTTCATCTTCTCTATCTTTACCTCTTTTCCAATATCCTCTTTGATCTTATTATTTCCAATACATCCTAAAATTGATTTCAATTTTAAAAGTGAAAGGAGCTACAACCATTTCTTTTCTTTTTTTAATAAAAAAAATGATGTAGGACACTTAAGACTTAGGCACCTACAACTCTACAAGATGAGTATGATGGGAGAAAGCAAGAAACACATAAAGACAAGCAAGAACTCAAATCTTAGATTGAAGAAGGGAAGAAAATTGAATGTAAACAATTAAATAATTCCAAAACAAGAAAAAAATTCTTGAATTAAAAAAAAGAAATGAAACAAATTAAATCAAGAAAGCAAGAAAAAAAAAGTAAAATAGAAGTAATTTCAAAGAAATCAAGAATTAAATCTTTAATTAAAGAATAAGAAAAAATTTAATCAAATCAATTAAATAAATCAAGAAAATAAGAATTAGAAGAAGAAGATTAGAAGGGAGAAGAAGAAGATGAATAAGAGAATAAAGATTGAAGATTAAAGAAGAAGAAAATGAACTCACCTTAATGTGAGAAGTTTAGAAGAAAATACTAGCCCAAATTGTGGACTCCAAGAAACCAATTCTTTATTCTAAAATAACAAATCTAAAAACTCAATTACAACCTAAAGATCCATCTATTTATAAACTTAAATTACTTAGACTCCTAATCTAACTAGAACTCCTAATTAAAATTTCATATTTGTAATTAGACCCTTGGCTATTAAACCCTTTCTTAAAACATAAAGAAAATAAGCAAAATAATGCCTAAAACTGAGGACAGGAACTAGGTTTTTTCTTTACTCCCTTAAACTTCGTTTTTGGCTTCCATAAAGGTTGATGCATCTAAAACCATTGAAGAGCTACCACATGAATTCCCCAACTTGAAAAACTCAACCCCGTTGAGTTGTGGTAGAGTACCAAGGATTCCTGGTCCGTCATGTGGTACAAGTTGTCATGGAAAAGTATACCACTTTTGCTTCTGCTTTGGCTGTACCGAACACATCCTCTGTATAGTAAACATGGGGTGTATCAACCCTATGATTCCTATGGTTGCACTTTCCTTAGATTTTTATGCTTCAACCACTTCAACCTCTAAAACCATGTCCTCAATGGGCTCATATACTTATTCTTCTAGTTCATCCTCCTCTACTGGTTTCTTTTCAACAAGTCCCATAAACTTTCTCGAACATTTGGATTTACGATGCCTATAGCCCTTTCAGTTATAACACTAATCCTCTTTTGGCTTCGATAGGGATCCCTTTGAACCTCTGGATCTAGATGGAGAAAAATGATGTGATGTCCTAGGCAGAGAAAATATCATGATCTGTTGAAGCCTGCTAGTTTGTCTACTTAAAGAGGCATTGATATCTGCACAACTTATGAATCTAGAGATTATCCTTAATATAATAGGTTGCCTAAATAGCCTTATCAATTAAAGAATAATACTAAAAACAAAGACCCTACAAAACCTGTGGGTGGAGACCTTGTTTATACGTAGGCATAAGGACATCATCAATCCATCTAAAGCTTGATCTGGTGGCGAAGTGTTGGAACTACCTAATGTACTCGTTAACACCGGAATTGCCATGTTTGAGCTGTGATGATTGAATTTGGGCCCTCTGCTTATAATCTTTAGGAGAAAACCGCTTCTTCATGGTCATTTTCATTTCACCCCAAGTTATCACATTGCCATTACCAGACTTAGACACAACCTTCTTGTAAATACTCCACCAAATTTGAGTTGTCACAATCAGCTTAGACTCTGCAAATTATAGTTTAGACACCTCAGAAACCTCATAGATCTTAAAGAAAGATTTCACCTTATGCTTCCAGTAAAGGAAAGCATCCACACCCTGCTCACCATCGAACTCAAACACATCTACTTGGACGTGTCTATTAATCTCAAACTATATGAGGGTATGTGGAGTTATCTCTCTGCGTCTTGGCTCCTGTCTAGGAGGTTTCATCTCACTCTATATATTAAGGGAAGCAATCTGAAGGGGAGTCTCAACCTGCTGACTTGATCTTGGTGTAGATTCATATGAACCTATTCCTTGCATTGGCTCTTTGACTTTTTTCCCACTGCTCTAATAATTGCCATGAGCTACTCAAACTATGCATCTATCTTAGTTTCCAGACCTGTAACTCTAGCTGTTAACTGTATTAATTTCTGTTTGGTGGATTAAATCTTAGTTACATGCCCATCCACTATAGCAGACAGTGAAACCACAGTATGAATCATGTTGACTTTAGGTATTTCAATCCAAGGTTTAGGGTTTGTTTAAAGAATTTAGGATTCTAGAAAAACCTTTCAAAGACATTAGGGATTTTAGGATAACCCTAAAATAATGGAAATGAGTTTTGTTAGGATCTTCAACATTTTAGGATATACCCCAAAATTATTTAAAAACCTAAAAATAGGTCCTAAATTAATTCAGGCACTTTGAAAGAACCATAAATATTAAGAGATGAAGAATGATCAACATTTGTCAACAATGAAAGATAAATCCAATGTAGGTTTTAATCAAAGGATCCCAATTAATAAAAATTAATTAGAAAACCTTAAGCTCTGATATCAATTTGATGTAGGATACTTAAGAATTAGGCACCTATAAGATGAGTATGATGGTAGAAAGCAAGAAACATAGTAAAGAAATGAAAGAACTCAAATTTTGGAGTAAAAAAATGATGAAAATTGGATGTAAGAAATTAAATAATTCAAGAAAAAGAAAACAACTATTGAATTAAAGAAAAAAAAGGAAGAGATTAAATCAAGAAAGCAAGAAAAAGAGAGTAAAATTGAGTAAATTAAAAGAAATCAAAAATTAAATATTTTATTCAAGAACAAGAAAAAATTAATCAAATCAATTAAAGAAATCAAGATTTCAAGTATAAGATTACAAGAATTCACATTTTGATTAAGTTTAAGGAAAAACAGAAGAAAAAAAATTCACAGAAAGAGAGCAAGGATTAAAGGAAGAAATCAAGAAAACAATAATTAAAAGAAGGGAGAAGAAGAAGAAGGAGAGAATAAAGATTAAAGATTAAAGAATAAAGAATAACAGAAACTTTGATTTAATGGGACCCTATGTTGGAGATCATGTGGTCCAAAAATCATGTAATCCGCCTATTGGTAGAAAATGCATTTTTTTTTTTATTGTTGACTAAACATATTCTAACCATAACACCCTACAAATTCTTTAAGTGGCCTAAAACTGATCTTAATGGCCCACCTAGGATGAACCATGTGAAACCAAGCAAGAAGACAAATTTGAGTCCACTTGGGACCTAAATAAATCATAGAGGTGAGAATAGAAGTGTGATTTTTTTGGAGGACTGAATATTGTCTATGTGATTTCTTTGGAGTGTTTTGGGAATTATACGTTGGGGTGGAGTTGGGACCCACCTATACCCTCTTACCAAAAAGAGAGCAGAGCCCGTTTTTCCTTTGGTAACAAACTACAGGCTGATTGACGTTCCTGTGAGCACTTGCTTTTTCTTTTTTTTTTTGTGAATGTGAGCACTTGCATGAACAGCAGTATATTAAAAACTATCTTCTCAAACAGTTCAATCCTGCATCTCTTAGCCGCCACCTTACATGGATGTAGAGGGTACACAAATGAAGAGTTTGTTGAAGTTCTTGTTGATCGTAGAGAACTTGAATTGGTTTGTATCGTTTGTATTTATAGCAATTTTTTTGTTCGGTGAGAGCCTGCCTAAATTGGAAATGAATTGTTTATTAATCTAATCCATTGAGAAGTTTGTTTTGCAATGTCACTGACGTACCTCCGAGGAGCAAATTTTCTCAATGAAATGTCATACTTTTTGTTAGTTTGGTCTTAACGCATTTGATTTGGACATGAATCCATTTCTCTTATAATATTGATAATATGGTTGTCTGAAACCTTAATAGATCCCTTAGGGTATCTACCAGAGGTTATTTCTAAAAACATCTCATATAACTCAACTACAGTGGATATGGTTTAAAAGAAAACACAATTTCGTATTTGATTTTTGTGGGGTTACTCAAATCCTCACTGTCGCCGTTTAATCAACGCCTAACAACCAGGTGTCAAAGAAAAAAAATTAGGTGAGAACGAATCTGGTAAGAACTGTGAAAACAGCATCAAGGTGCGGACACATCAGTGCCGAAAAATGATAAATACCCCCCAAAAAGTGTAAATCACTTTTCGGTACTGATGCGTCAACCGTTTGCACAGTTCTCACAACCTTCGTTTGCACATAATCCAAGCCCGGTGTCAAGCACAATAAAGATGCTGGAAAGTTTTTACCAGCCGGTCCCATTAATGGAGCAATACAAATGTTTTGTGACAAAAGTGTCTTTCTTGTGAGTTTGGAGTTAAAAGCATAAAAAAGTGCTATAGTTCAAAATGTAAGTGTCCAAAAAGAGGCATTAAATTCAAAAACACGCTATGTTTCAATCTGTGACATGTTAAAGGCTCATGAAACATTTTTTGGCCACAGACAATCATTCCCCTTAATAGAGATTTGTGCCAAAACAAAATAAATTTAGTTGCATAGTAGATGAACGTCTATTTCATGTTCTGTTATGTGTATTTTAAAACCTTTCGATTTCAACATTGAATAATATCAGAAAATGGAATTCTGCATGAAGATTTTTTTAGTGGTTTCTAGCTTGAAGATGAATTTGCTCAAGACTTGTATGGTGGGGATTGAAGTGGAGGAGAGCCATCTCATCAAATATGCTGAAGTCTTGAGGTGCACCGTAGGAAAATGGCCAATAAAGTACTTGGGTATGCCACTTGGGAGGAACCTGAGGTGGTGGCTTTTTGGGACCCAGTGGTGGAAAAGGTATCTAAGAAGCTTGCACACTGAAACGATCTTACATATCTATTAGAGGGCGTATCACTCTGATCAAAGGGTTTTATCCAACGTCTCGGTGTACTACATGTCTATGTACAAAGTCCTAAATAAAGTTTCACATGCAATTAAAGAATACCAACGAAAATTTCTTTGGGAAGCGGGCAATCAAAAGAAGGATCATTCAGTCAATGAAGGTTGTGGTGAAGTCGAAGGAGCAAGGGGGTTTGAATTGGGAAGAATTAAGGAGAGAAACTTGGCAATTCTAGGTAAATGGGTTTGGAGATTATTGATGGAGCAGGTGAGCTTATGACATTCCATCATCCGCAACGGATTTGGGTTCGATGATAATGAATGGGACTGCAATCAACACTTTCCCCGGTCTCATTCCTTTTGCTAGTAGCATATCAGTCAAATGAGTCATCTATTCTATCTCCACACTCTCTTCCTTCTTGGTAATTGTTTAAAATTTCAATTTTAGAAGGATTGTTTGTAGGGTATACTACCCTTGACTTAGCTTTTCCCTGTATCTATCGCATAGCCTTATTTAAAGAGGATAAGGTATTTGAGGTCCTTTCTCAAGGTAATGGTGGGCTAGATTGAAATCTTCCCTTCACTAGGGATCCTCATGAGTGGGAGATCCACATTGTGGAAAATCTTATGAAGGATCTTCATTTGGCTTTTGTTAACAGTGATGAGGGGGACACTTGCATATGGTCCCCCTCATCAAATGGTGTTTTTTCCTCCAAATCCTTCTTTTTAATTTTGACCAACAACCATCCCTCAATCTCTAAAGCTCCGATATCTAATATCTAGAATTCAGCGGTGCCTCCAAGGGTTAAGGCCTTTTCTTAGATATCATTCATTAGAAGACAAAATATTATGGAAGTGTTACAAAGAAGAAGTCCGTTCAAGTATATTTACCCTTTAATGTGCCCCCTTCGTAAGATGGATACAGAATCAAAGAACCATGTTTTTGTTCATTGTGCGTACTCTTCCAAAGTGTGGAACTTCTTCAAACAAGACTTATCTCTTCACATTGTTATGTCGGAGTCTGTGGAGAGCCTATTTTACCAATGGGGAAGTGGGGTGACAGGAGTTCGGGGTAAAATGTTTCTCAAAGTTAT
The DNA here is from genome assembly GCA_025762735.1 of Platanus orientalis. Lineage (NCBI taxonomy): Eukaryota > Viridiplantae > Streptophyta > Magnoliopsida > Proteales > Platanaceae > Platanus > Platanus orientalis. The sequence continues at coordinate 20,092 of JAOXJP010016976.1, read as the reverse complement.
TCTTTCGGGTGTGGTGTGGGGGATTTAGAATGAGAGAAATAGAATAATTTTTTAAGACAAAGCAAGAAGTGTGTGGGCGGTCAGTGATTCCACTGTTTGTGAGATTAGTTCGTGGGTTCTTATGAAGGAGTTTAATAATTGCTCCCTGAATGGCATGGTTCGGGATTAGGTGTCTTGTATTTTGAACTTTAATGGAGTTAATCATGCTCCCTCTCTTCCTTGGATTCCTCCAGTTCTTGGGAAATGCAAAGTGAACTTTGATGGAGTTTAATTTGGAAATCCAGGGCCGGCGATGTATGGGTGTGTTATGAGGGATTCTCATGGTGACATCATTAGGATTAAAGGTGGGACATTAGGGCATAGTGATGCTATTCATGTAGAAATTATGGGTTTGTTTGAAATTTTGAAGCTTGCGAAAAGCAAGGGGGTTAGAGGGTGTATCATGGAAGAGGACTCATTGACAGTTATTTCCTAGGGAAGGGGTGGCAAGTGCTACTTGTGGAGGATTCATCATTTCATTTCAAAGATTATGTCTCTTATTAAGGAAATAGCTGTTGAAATTCATCATGTCCCTAGGGCTCAAAACCCCTTAGCCAATAGGATTGTTAACTGGAGTGTTGGTCAATCACACGTGTTTGTAGGGGATAATTTGCATGAGTGTTGATGTAGTTTCGCATTTGTTTTTTGGGTTGTCTTTTGTAGTTGTATGGCTGCCTTATATGTTGTTTTCCTTTTTTGTTTCTATTAATATATATTCTTTGTTGTTCATAAAAAAAGCCTTTTCAATTTCTTCATAGGCAAAGGTTTTCTATAGTAAATTTCCCTCCAGCTTTTTGTAGCATGAACAAAAAGCATAGGTTTTTGTCCTATGACATGGGGTTTTTATTCTGTGACTTTTTTGTTCATGCTATAATTAATCATCCGACCTTAACGTGGACAATGCTATAAAGAAAGAGGACATAACCCACTCCAGACTTCATTGATTAATGGGTTATCTGTTACCCTACTCTGACTAGGGATCCTGTGTAGGTAGTGATGAGGAACGCAATGCAAAACACTTAAAACAATTTCAATTAACAAATAATAACCCAGATAATCGATTTTGAAAATTTAGACCTAGTGGCAATTTCGTAATTTTCTTGAAAAGTAAAAATTACCAAAATACCCCTCTAATGCGACTAAATTTTTTGGGTTTCTACGATTATTTTGGATTGACCTTTAAGGTACTCTCCTCAAAATTTTATGAATTTAGGACACCTCTAGCTATTTAAACTAGAAAATTTTCAATTATGTGAAAGTGCTTAAATGGAGAAATCAATGTAAAAAACAGAAAATTCAATATAACTCAAACAACAACTAGGCTTAAATTTACTATACATACCTCTTAATTAGTATCATCAAATACCTCTCAAAATATACTAAGATCCCTTCCAAATCAATGCTCTAAGGTACTTGAAAGAATCCAAAAGGGTTGTTGTCCAAGGGTCTGCCACCAGCCCCTATGTTCCCTCTCTCCTATTTTTTTGGGAGAGGATTTAAGACTGCAATGAAGGCTCCAAATGGGTCACCCAAGGGTTGTGAGCACCCTTATGGAAGAGTTTTAGCAAAAGAGAAGTAGTTATGGGATGGTGATGAAGAGAAACAATGTAGGTTAGGTCTAAGACTACAGAAAATTCTGTAGAAGAAGATGATGGAAGAATGAAGGAATAAGTAATGAGAAGATGAGAGGAAAAAGGAGATTAAGATGATGGGAGATTGAAGGAGAATGAAGAAGATGAAAGAGATTGAAGAGAGAAGAGGATTTTCCTTACCTTGGGAAACCGTGAGGAAGGAAGATAGTAGCCCACACGTGGGTTTCAAAACAACCAATTTCTTCTTATTCAAAACCTACTAAAATCATTACATCAAGTAGGGTTATAAACCTTTTTTTAATACTTTGAAGCAAAGTCCCTAAAATGCCCTCCCCTAAGGTGTTGCACGACCAACACTAGAAAACCCCTAATTTGACTCTTTTTTTGCATAAAAAAAAACATAAACTTAACAAAATAATCATAAACACTACTAATGAATACTCCCTACTCTATGGCTGTAAAAGAGCCCTATTACATGCTAAAAATTAAAATTAAAAAGACCCTAAACACCTAATTACCATGGATATCTTCCATTTTTCTTCTTTCCTTGAGAAATCTTGGACTTAGGCTTCCAAAGGGGTAGGTTTTCTTCAGGTATTGTAAAGTTGCTGCATCAACTCCCCTTCTCTTGGAAAACTCAACTCCCTTAAGTTGGGGTGGAGGTCCTAAAATGTTATCACCTCCTAAAATCCGATGGAAAAGAAAAGACCCTGCAATCTTCTTGAGCTTTACTTCCAGTGCATCCTTGCAAGGAATCATGATGATCTTCATTCTGCCTTACTAGAAGGAGTAGGTGTTCTTGAAACCACAATGTTGCGCCTTCTTGTCATAAAGCTATGGATGCCCAAGTAATATATGACATACCTTCAGAGGTAGCACATTACACATCACCTAATTAGTAAATCCCCCCTGGCAAATTTGTATTGTTGACCCAAGCTACCTTATATGGTAAGGGATGTGGCTCCACTTTTAGACCAAGCTTCTTGCAAGCCTCTTCAGACATAACATTAGTACAACTACCACCATCAATCACATGTGAGTACAACTGGTTGTTGCACCTAACTCTGGTCTGGAAAAGACTACTACGTCACCAATCCTCAATATCCTTAACCTCCCTAGTGGTCAAGACTAGGCACAAAACACCAACTATCTTCTCTTGCTATTCCTGACGCTGCCACTCAAGATTTGACTCTGCCTCTAAGAACATCTCATCGGTCGGAATATACACCTCTACATCCTCATCATCCTCAGATGTAGGTTGTTTTTCTGCGATCCCAACAACTAGTTTAGTGCACTGTGCCTTCCTGTGGCTAGTGCTACCACACTAGAAATAACCTACACTGTTCTTCTGAGGAGAACCTCCTGACCTGCGAGCTCTGTAAGGTGAGATGGGCCTATTAGTCTGGCCTGAAATTGCTTGTTCCCCATTAAGCTGGGATCTAGGAATTGTACGGCTCTATGTTAACCCTAGAATCTAAGACTACATAAAAAAAGAACTATTAGGGAAAGACCTTCAAGTGATCCTCCGTAGTGTATGCTATATGAATGGCATTAGCCAATAAAGGGTGGCGAGCAGAACATAGATTCGATGCAATCTGAGGACGCAAACCATGCTTATAAAGGGCAATCACGAGATCATCATCCCAATGAGCCTGTGAACGTGTAGCTAAGTGATAAAAATGGTTAGTATATTCTTCCACAGTAGAGAAACCCTATTGGATTTGTGTAAGCTGAAGATGGGCTCTCTGCCTGGCTTTAGGAACCTCAAACCTACGTCTCATAGCTGCCTTCAGATCATCCCAATGTCTAAACGTAGCCAATGTCTTGTGCTCCTCTTTGTGGTTATTCAACCACATCCTGATTGTTCCCTTTAATTTTGCCTCAGGAAATTTCAGTTGTTTACCATCCAGAATACTATAGAAATCAAGAAAGACTCCACATTGTGCAACTAATCCAGAAACACGTCTGTATCACCTCCACCATAAAAATCAAGCACCTCTAGGATCACATTACGTCCAATGGCCTGCTAAACAGCACAATGGGAGTAATCATGGTCCACCATCTCCACCAAATATACTAGATGATGCGTTCTTAGTAATTTTTTGCTGAGGAGTTTCTTGGATAATTCTTTTCCCCTTATCAGAACCTTGGGTTTGATTCATGTTCTTAATAAGAATATCCAACTGGGTCATTAGGGTATCAAACCTGTCATCAACATTCTTGTTTAAATTTTGGAGTTCCCTCTTAACCCAAAAAGCCGTAAGTTCCAATGCTTGCTCATCCACCACAACATTAAGAGATGTAAGTGTCCTCTCTCTTGGAAGGGTCATGTCAACACTCTTAGGATCCTAACTCAAACAGAGCAAGTTGGTTCCCTAGGCTCTGATATCAAATGATGCAGAACACAATGCAAAACACTTGAAGAATTCCAATTAACAAATAATAACATAGATAATCGATTCTGAAATTTTAGACTCAATGGCAATTTCATAATTTTTCCTAAAAATAAAAAATTACCAAAATACCCCTCTGATGAGTCAGAAAATTTTGATCTTCTGTTATTATTCCGGACAGACCTTTAGGGTACTCTCATCAAAATTTCATGAAGTTAAGACACGTCTAGCTATTTAGACTAGAAAATTCTCAATTATGCAAATGTGCATTAATGGAAAAATTAATGTAAAAAATAAAAAATTCAATGTAACTCCAACAACGACTAGGCTTAAATTTACTGTACATACCTCTTAATTAGTATCATGAAATACCTCTCAAAATATACTGAGATCCCTTCCAAATCAATGCTCTAAGGTATTCAAAAAAATCCAAAAGGGTTGTTGTCCAAGAGTGTGCCTCCAACTCCTATGTTCTCTCTCTCCTACTTTTTTTTGGAGAGGATTGAAGACCGTAATGACGGCTCTAGATGGGTTACCCAAGGGTTGTGAACACCCTTATGGAAGGGTTTTAGCAAAAGCAAAGTGGTTATGGCATGGTGATGAAGAGAAACAATGTAAGTTAGGTCTAAGACTGCAGAAAATTCTGTAGAAGAAAATGATGGAAGAAGGAAGGAATAAGTAATGTGAAGAAGAGAAGAAGGAGATTAAGATGATGGGATACTGAAGGAGAATGAAGAAGATGAAAGAGATTGAAGAGAGAAGAGGATTTCCCTTACCTTGGTAAACCGTGAGGAAGGAAGATAGTAGCCCACGTGTGGGTTTCAAAAAAACCAATTTTTTCTAATTCAAAAACTGTTGAAATCGTTACATCAAGTAGGGTTATAAACCCTTTAAAAAAAATAAAAATAAAAAACTTTGAAGCAAATTGATGCATCCCGAGCCCAATCCAACGTACAAGAGTTAAGCTAGAACTAACCCCAAGGCCAAACTCAGCTTTAGCCAAAATGCTTAGAAGTCGGCTTGAATTGAAATGGCGGGCTTGGGACGAAATTCGGACTACATGAACTCAATGTCAACATTACAAATATACCCGATGTATTAGCTTATTTCTTAAGCCCAGTCCAAGGACAATAAGGACCTCAAGCCCATTAATCCAACGGTAGCCTAGGCTCAGTCCAACGGTCCTAACTACTACTTAATGAAGTATAATGAAAGTTCAGGTCAGGCCAAATTTTTTTACTGAGGTTGATCAAACTCTGTCCAAACAAGACAAACATCTGGGACCGAAACTCATGCGTGCTCAGCCTGTTCGAATTTTGGGATGAATTAATTAGGAAATGGTCAGGACGGTCCAATTTGCAGCCTATGTAGGTTCTACCAAGAGGTATTTCTTAGTTATCCCATATATTTTGTTCCCACAGCTCGTGTTATAGTTGTGTTTCACGTACACGGACTAACACGTGTTTGAGCGCTTATTTTAATTATGTAAAATACACATGAAACAAAGTTAAAACTTTGTTTCCTTATGTTTGGACGTAAATTGAAAACTAAGGATGTAAAAATTTGCAAGGTGGGCCCACCCTTTTACCTCCTTCAAAGGGGTATCTGTAAAACACATACTCCCAAATGGGGCGTAAGTTATTTACGCTTCTCTCTCTCTCTCACACACACACACCCAACTTTGCAAATACTCCTTTCTAACATCACTTACTCGGCCCTACAGATACCCCTTCTCTCCGATGGCTCTCTAATCCATGTCTGCAAAGCCTACTTTTCTTTATTAGCTCTCTCTCCTTCGACCTAACTCTTGCAAGATCTCATATCGTCATACTCATTCCAAGTAAGATCAGAACATAGATTTTCTTTTTTTCTTTTCCTTCTTCGTTTTTTTTTTTATAATTCTACAACATGAATGAATTGTGACTTGGATAAAAAACTGATACTTTTTAGTTGAGTTTGTACCATGAAAGAGTAGGTTCTTTTGCTCCCCCTCCTTTTTCTTTCTTCTCCAATCATCTTATTTTCTTAATACTAACCAACTTTCCCAAAACCTTAAGGTATTAGGAGATAAAGAGTCATTATACTTCAACACTTCCTTTCAGGAGGAACACTGTTCTCTCCTAGGAGCACTCAGGGAACCAAGCACGAGCCGGGAAAATACTTCTACTATTTTACATCCATGGGATTCGAACTCACAACTTGCCTTGGCTCTGATAACATGTTGATGGTAAACTAAATTCTCCAAAAACCTTAAGGAGTTAAGAGATAGAACAACTAATATACTTCAACATTTGTATCATTAGTGAATGTGAATGTGTTGTCGTTGGGTTGAGATGAATGTTGAACCAAAAACAATAACCAAGTTATTATCTATTGATGAGTCTGGTCTTGGTTTTTTCCATTGTTAATTAAACTCATTTACATTTTACTTTTATTTTTTATTATTTAATTTTAACTATTTTTTGTTACGTGGTTTAAATTGAATGCATCTTGCACTAGATCACTCAACTTTGCTTCACACGGGTTCACTTGCTAATATATTATTTTAAAATAAAGGGGGTGCCACATAGGCACCCTTCTGCTTTTTTTCTTTCATTTTTTCAGGAAAACCTGTCTTTACACGAGTGTAAACGTAGACACGTGTGCGCTCTCGCTTCCTCTCTCTCAAAACTCTTCCTTTTTCTTCTCTCTCTTTTTAACTCTTCCTCTCCTTAGCCCTTCGTTTCTTCTTCAATCTCAACAACAATTTATCTTCCTTTCAACAAGAACAAGAATAGATTAATTCTAAAAAGGACCAAAAATATAGTCTTTGAAAGAGAGAAGCTTTAGTGGTGTAGGATGATAAGCTCTAATACTAAAGTTAGTATAAGACAGTCTAGTGGTTGGTATATCCTGTTGATATGGGCCCAAATAGATGTTGCAGAAGAGATGAAAGTGTTGGAGTAGTATATGTATATTGGTGGGCATCTATGTTATATTGTACTCGGGAAAGTATACCATTGTATTTGGTGTAACAACTACTTGTTGTAAATAATGATACATTCCTCCGTATGAAAAAAACCTAGTCATACGATTTCACCCATTCATATTTCTCTATCCTCTTTCTTCTTCTCTCTCTCTGCTCAATTTCTATAGGATTGACTTCTCCAACTTGGTATCAGAGCAGGAGGGAAGTGACCTGAAACTTCTGTGACACCGGACAGTGTTGACATCAGTAGGGCCGTACAATACCCTCACCGCAAAGGTTGGGACTTTGATAGGCCTACTGGTAATTATGATGATTTTTCCCCTTTTTTTATGCTTAGATTGTGTTATGTCGATATTTTGTGAAGAAGACTTAAAAGTCCCAAATCTGGTGGAACTAATCGATTGGATCATATTGGGTTGGTTGATTAAGGTTTGGTTTAAAAGGACTGGTTGTTTTTATCAAAGAAAGGTGTTGGTTTTTTATTGGATCAACTTGGAGAAGATTTGAAAGAGTTATGTGGTGTTTCCCCTCCCCCCTCCAAAAAATAAAAAATAATGTCTGGCTTTTGGTAATTAAAATTTAAAGGATTGGTTTTTTTTTTAGTATGAAATCCATTCCACACCTTATTATGAGCGTCGGCCACTTTTATGGGACTCTATACTTGTCGGGTGCTCTCAGATTGTGGTTCTCGGGTGATGTCGATCACTATTGTTGTCTCTAGACGGGTCATTTGATGCCAAAACATTGTCGGGACTGAGGATGGCATGTATGTGTTGTGTCCGAGGCACTAAGGTGCCATGTGGTGTTAGGGGTAGACCTAATTGTGATAGAATCAACAAGAAAGACCTGGATTGTGGTTTGTGTGTTGATCAGGTTTATTAGTAGTGTGGTTGTTACGTATACAATACGTCAGAAGAGAGCTAGAACTCAAGATAGACAGTGGATGAGATAAATAGGAGTGATATGGGTAGCATCTAGATTACTGGGAATTCATCTCATCCCTAAATCACAACTGTGAAGTTTGATGGGACTAACTACCTGACCTGGTCCAAATCTGTTCTGATCTATATTTAAGGGAAAGATAGGGAAGATTATCTGATTGGTGAGATGGAGGCACCTCCACGGAGTGATCCTTGGTATTGGAAGTGGAAGTCAAAGAATGCGACCGTCATGGGTTGGTTATTGAGTTCCATGAAATCCGAGATCAATGAGCACTTCTTGTTCTTGGAGATAGCACATCAGATATGGGATGACTTAACCAAATCATAATCTGAGATAAGTTATACAGCCAAGGTGTATGAATTGAGGCAACGTATTGCTTAATTTAAGTTGGATGATAGTCTCTGGTAATGTACTACTCCTTGAGGAAGTTGTGGGATGAGTTAGAGCACTGATATCAAATATGATGCAGCACACTCCAAAAATACCAAGTTTATATAGAGATAGAGTATGTGTATACCTGTGAAAACTAGTCCAACAATCAATACTTGAATAACCAACCTCTAGGAAAGGAGATCAAATCATTCCACAACAAGTAGTCTCATAGAATTAGCTTCAGCACACACTTGAGTATTTTCTCAAACACTTGGTGAGCAGATTTACTCCCTCACAATATTTATCAATATGTAGGAGATGCCGATTAATATAAAGTGGTGTGGGAATAAAGTAGATAGCTCAAGAATGCAAAAAAAGATCAAGTAAAGGGCCAACAGGTGTAGGGAAGATTATGGGTTGATTTTGATGAGTACAGAGATATTAGAAGTTCATGAAAAAGAGTTTAGGGACTGTGGGCAGCAAATCTTCACGAAAAAGCAAAGAAATATAAAAAGAAAAATAGGAGAAAAAGAAGAAGATAAAGGAGGATGTACCTTGAGGAAATCACCAACCTTAAACTTGGAAATCACCAACCAAGCCAAGCCTTAGGCACCAAGGACTTGAAGAAGAAAAAGAGTTCCACTCATGGAGAACAAGAAAACAACCATAATTTTTATTTATCTAATCATACCAAGTACAAAAACGTGCATCCCATATATAGGCTAACAAAGTCATGAAAATAGTCAAAATCCAACTTAGAAACTCTTAAACTACTAGTTTATTTGCTACTTAAGACTTTCCTAAAGTCAAAACTACTAAAAACAAAAATTAAAAGTGCCAAAATCAAGCCATTCTAGAGAATTTCTTCTAGCACTCTTAGAGAGCCCCACTTTGACTTGTTGACTCCCTAATATCACTAAAATACCTTTGATAATAAAGCCCTATTACACAAATACCCAAAAACAAAAATTTAAATGACCCTCGTATCCTAGACTTTAATAACTCATAAACTATTAAGTAAAACAATGAAATAACTCTAAAAGACTTTATCATGTATCTTCATGTGTTCTTCCATGTGCCTTCTTGTGTGTCTTCATGTGCAAACCCCACCAAGGTCATGTCTGGGTCCCACCATGCTCTAATGTCTGCATCAAACCCCCTTGTTAAAAAAACTCAACCTTAAGTTTTGTAGAGGGAAATGCTCAACAATGTTGGGAAGCTCGAACCACATAACCATATACCAAATCCTCCCACAATCAGATTATGACGTAATCCTATCATCTTGTGAACATCTGATATGGGAAAGACCTTATAATCCACATCATCCATCTGATAAGTAGCCAATAATGAAAACACCTTATAGTACTCTTCTTGTTGAACATGTATTGGCGCAACAATTTTGGGAATCATCACAAAGTCATGGACTTGTGTGTCTGTAAAGATGGCTTGAATCTCGCTCTGAACTGAAGCTAGAATATCGTCTGACAACTGCTCACACATTGGAGTAGCAATGTGGCACTCATCTACAATCTTCACTCGTTCATTAAACTAATCATCATTAGTCATATCAATCATCTCATCACTAGTCTGATCAGAATCTTGCACAACAAGATCATCACTTTCATCTTTAGACTGATCTTCCATAATAATATTTTTATCTCTGATATTGGCTTCAGTTTCTTATACTTCTATATCATGCTTATCTTCTACAACTTATATCTCATCATCATGTACTACAACCTCAGGTGTAGAATCAACCACTTTTGCATTCTTCTACTCAATTTGAAATAAGAGATTATCAAATTTTGATTGCATCATATTCATTATTTTATGTAAGTCATCATATGTAGAAGAAAAATTGTCCTCCCTTCTTGTAATATCATCAAGCTTTTTTTGATATGAAAAATCTAGAATAGATGATCTCATATCAAAAGGCCTGACATCAAATTGATACCATGCACCTCATTCACAAATCTGAAGGGTATTAGATTTTTTTTTAAATAGTCCTCCTCTCATTTAGCCATGTTCTTCCTAGAATCATTGGATGACCCTCTAACAGTCTTCTGTTCAAACAATACTTGGCATCACCAATAAACTCTCCATACTCAAACTGAACAACAAAGTGGTCATCACTATAATAACAAGATGATCTACCCTTATGATATCTGAATAGTGTAGCAGCCCAACAGGATGAATATAGTTGCCTTCATATTGATCACTAAGTATGACCCTCCGAAGAAGCTTTCTGTGAAGGAAAGTAAAAGGATGTCCCACTGTAAATCACATGTCTTCACATCACTTAACAAATGAGTAGCTAAGCATGTCTGGATAGCAAGCACTCGTGAGACACTTTCTCTATCAAGGCTCAGTATAGACTAGCAGTCCACAAAAGGGATTATGTAAACCCAAGAACATAATTCAGGCAACACCTATAATAGTTCAAAAGAACCCACGTGTAGAACCTTATATAGAATAAGACATTAAATTCAGAGTTGCAAATATGTTCCTGATCAACTGAAGTATGAGGGTAAATGATTTGATCAACTCAAGAGGGAACCCACTATAGAGTAGTACCCAGAAAATATAAACAACAAGTGTGGAAGCCTCTGATCAACCCCCCTCCTGAGATCATATCTAATTTGTTGTAGTCTTTATGAGGTGCCTTTCTCATAAATTAGATAATAGACACAAAGGCAGTGGCATTGTATGATGTGTAGGACAACCCACAACTCCAAATACTAATCCACAAACTAAATCAAGGCAAGACTGAAGGGGAAACTAATCATAAGTTGATTAACACTAGAAAAATCAGAGTTAAGAATGGGATAACCTGTTAGCAAGTAGGAATATATGTAATAAAGTGTTGGCATACAAGGGTATATATGCTACACAACTGGTATATGGGGTATTTATGTCTTTTGGACATTATACATAAATAATACAAGTCGTATGGGTAGAGATCACTCTCCCACAACATTCATTCTTCCATATTTCTCTTCTTCTCCTCCTTCCTCTCTCTTTTTCTTCTTATTTCTCCATTATCAAGACAAACAACTTGTTATCAGAGCCAAGAAAACATCAAGGATCGAAGAGGGGGTCATCGCAATTCATACGTTAGGGCTGATGTCAACATCCATATGGATGATGTCATCATATGTACGATGTCAGACCTAGGGACTGATGTGCATCGAATCGTGGTGTTCTCCTATGATTTGTGCATATTTTTTCATAATTTTTTTTAGCATGTTTAAAGGTATTTTCGAAGGGTTTTGTGGTTGAGGTCGAAAATCATCTTTTTCAGCAAATCTGCTTGATCCGGCTGATTTGAGAATTGTTTTCTCAATTAGATATAACATAGTGAGTCATTTTTGAGTTTCCAACTAATAAGAAGTGGTTTGGAGAGGTTTGGTTTGGATTTAAGGAAGTTGTGATATTTTTTTTGGGTTCCTACATCACACTTGGTTATGAAATCTGTTGGGAAAGTAATTTTTTTATTTAAAAAAAAACTTGGTGCCCTGCTTTGGTGTTTTGGCAACAAGTTGGTTCCTTTCATCCCATTTGGTTAATTTATTGAATTCAAATAATTTATCTCTATGCATTTGAGAAGTTTTCAAGCTGTCAAACCTCTTTTTGAAGCCGTATAGTGTGTGCTAGACCTGTGAATGGATATCTCCGACATTTATGTTCTTGATTAAGGTCTGTGTAGGTCCTTGGATACTATTTAAAGAACTCGTAATGTTCTTTAAGTGTTGTGATCAATTCTAAGATGTCGAAAATAAGTCAGAGTTTCGCCACTTCTTCGAGCACTGATGGGGCCAGCCTTGGTGGGATAGTAAATGAATCTCACAACTCACTTATTACTACAGTTCGGTTAGATGGCACAAATTTTCTTACTTGGTCCCAATCCACCAAACTATACATCACAGGAAAAGGCAAAGAAGCATACTTATCAGGTGCCACAAAGATACCTACAACCATGGATTCAAAATTCAAAAAATGGGAGGCCAAAAATGCTATGGTGATGTCTTGGATCCTCCACTCTATGCGGCCTCATATTTCCAACAATTATTATTTTTCCTACAACCAAGGCCATCTGGGACTCTATGACTAAGACTTTTTCTAAATGTGGGAATAAGGCTCGTATGTATGATCTTCATCAGAAGGTGGCAAAGTTGAGACAGGGTGATCAAACTCTTACGGAATATTACTCCACCCTTCGTTCCCTATGCAAAGAAATTGACTTCTACAAAAACTTCAGAGTTAAGTGCATTGAAGAAGCAGCTTTATACAACAAAGAGGTTGGAGAGACTCAAATCTTTTTAATTTCTAGCTGGTTTGCACCTAGACTATGAGCCTATGCGTGTTTTGATCTTAGACAAAGATCCGCTCCCTCAGTTGATGAAGTTTTTTCCTATATATCCCAAGAGGAGGACCGACGTCATATCATGCCTCCTACACCACAGTCAATTGTTAATCGTTCTGCTCTAATGACTAGTTCCCAACGTGGGGGACAGGGATTTACCCAATGTCATGGTGGTGAAGGCCATGGGAGTACCTTCATGGATGACAGGAAAAAATTAAAGTGTGAGTATTGTGGTAGGTGGAGGCACACCAAAGATACATGTTGGGATCTTCATGGTCACCCTCAACAAGATAACTAGGGGAGATCACAACGTGGTGGTTTGAGTAGTAGAGGTGGCTTTCGACCTTAGATCTGATTGAGTGCACACTCGGTTACTTCATCCACAGGTCCAGATACTGCAGTAGAATCTAGTCCAGATAATGTTGCATTCACCAAAGACCATGTTAATGCTCTTCACTAGTATATGACTAGCTTAGATGTCTTTATGTCTACTACACCTACCTCAGGTACACATGTTTCTACTTTAAGTACGTCACTCTCAACATATGGCTCCTCTTGGATCATTGATTCAGGAGCTTTAGACCACATGATAGATAATTTCACACTATTTTCATCCTATAAAGTTTGTTCTGGTCAACTAAAAGTTCGCACTATGGATGGTTCCTTATCCACCATTGCCAAAAAAGGGTCCATCATTGCTACCCCCACCATGAGTTTGTCGTCAGTCCTTCATGTCCTTAACCTTGTACTAAATTTGTTGCCTGTTAGTTATATTACCAATTCTCTTAACTGTAGTGTCACATTTTTTCCTTCTTTTTTGCTTATTTTAGGACTTGGTGACGAAGAAGATTATTAGTAGAGGACATAAGGAAGGGGGACTGTATCACTTGGATATGGATCTTTCTATTGTATCCCTTGTACAAGAGCTAAAGTCACAAGCACTAGTTTCAGCTCGTGGCGATCGATCTCATTTATTACAGTGGCATCTGTATATATATATATATATATATATATATATATATATATATATATGAACAGAGCAATCAAGGCAGAGCTTGTAAATCTATACAAAGAATCTAACTTGGGTAAGAGATTGCTTGCCTATGATGGCAAAAAGAGCCTATACACTATTGCAAATCTTTCCTTCACTTTCAAGGATCCAACATTAAATTTATGAGGAATGATGAAATCAGTGGTTCCAATGACATATTGCCTCACCTAACAACGCTATCATGGTAGAGAAATTGTACAAAGAATGTGAGTTGGGTAAGAGATTGCTTGCCTATGATGAAAGAAAGAGCCTACACACCACTAGGAAGCTTTTGTTCGCTTTCAAGAAGTCCAACATTCAACTTGTGAAGGGAGATGGTTGAATAAGTGGTTCCAAGGATTTGTTGCCTCACCTATTCCCATCACCTTCATTTTCTTCTTATCTTTTCTAAGGGGCTCTTTGGCCTCTTTTTTTTTTTAACCTTTTGAAGCCTTAATTGAATTGAATTAAAATTAAAAAAAAATTGTGTCTCTATTGTGGGCCTCAATTTTTGCATGACAGCATATCCCTTTTGGAAAGAGATTTATCCATCGTTAGAAAAATCCCATGATGATAAGGAGTCATCACAACCTTTTTAAAGATGTGCTTGGACATCTATTTTGAAAACAAAAAAATTTTGGGTTTTGAGATAATTTGAAAATATCTGACTCCACTTGAAAATAGTCAACTCATGAGATCCCTGGGTAGTGGTTCAGTTAAGAGTCGAGAAAGGTGTCCCGTCTCTTCCGCTTTCACAGTTATCAACTTTAAACCTGTTATAGCCTTTAGGTCAGCTTGGTTTATTCATTATTTAAGTGATTAATCCTACCCTAAGTGTGTATATAAGGGTGTTGTATTTGGCCTATTAACTAAGTGTAGTATGCTTGTGTTTAGTGTCTTTCCCTACTAACTAGTGGATGTGTGTATCACGTCCCAAACCCAACTAATCGAACTTGAGACATGGCATTTAGGGTTAATGATTAATATTCATCTCTTATTATTTTTTTTCTCATTTTATTAAGAGTGGACGAGGAATTCATATGTCATTTTTGCCAAAATTTTGACAATGTAACAACTATAATTTGGACCCTTGGGGATGAATAATGATCTCCAATTTACTTTATTTAAGTCACCTAATAGTCCACAATTTAAGTAACACTCTCTTTGAGTCTTCCAACAGAATGATTGCCTCTTAAAAGGTTGAGTGAATAATTGTCTTTTTAAGGCTTTGAAAAAAATGATTGTCTCTTCAAGGCTTTCAAAGGAATGATTGCCTCTTAAAAATTTGAGTAAATGAATGTCTCTTCAAGGCTTTCAAAAGAATGATTACCTCTTTAGGGCTGAGTGAATGACTGCCTCTTTGAGACTTTCAAAAGAATGATTGCCTGTTAATGGTTGTAGAAAAAATTTGGAAAATGATTTTTGACAAAAAAATTACATCTTTAATATCTTAATTTTTTTTGAATGATTGCCTCTTCAAGGCTTTTACAAGGATGATTACCTCTTTGTGTTTTCGAAGAAATTATTACATGCCTCTTGTACAACTTTTATCGGTTTTCTTTTTTAGCAGTTGAATACAAAAAAATAGATGTGTTTTTATTGATAAGAAGCGGAATGGTTAGCAATCTTTGGTTTGCCATGCCTTTTATATCGTGGAGAGAATGGTTAACAAATGCTTGTCAAGCAAACAATTGATAATTACCACCTATAACATACTGTTTGGGTTCAAACACCTTGAATGTATGTCAATTTTTAAAAGGAATATAAATTTTATTGTGAAAATTGCATATATAAAATAATGCATTGTTCATGTGAACAACTAATCCAAAAAAAAGTTTTTATTTGAAAAGTAATTTTTAATTCTTTTTAAAAGTAGGTATTTGAATAAAAATAAACCTCATAAATGAAACAAAATATGATATATACAACTTTTTGAATGAAAGAATTTATTTATTTACAATAAAGATCTTATATCCTCTTTGGTAACTAATTCAAACACGTAAATGATCAAAGCTTACAATAATCGTTCCTTTTTAAAATTTTATCCCTTTTGGGACTTTCTTGACATCTTTGTCAAAATAGATTGACCCTAATGCAAGTTAAAATGGTTTTCATGCTCTTCAATGGTTAAGTCTAGCCTAGCCTTGCCACCATTGTGGTTTACAAATGAGGTTGCCTATGGTATAACTATAAATCAGCTACTTGGGGTTTAACTAGCTTGATCCATTTATGCATTGCCTCTTGTCTCTTGTCTCCTAACTCTAGGCCTTTTCCTTGTGGAGATGATGCTAATGATAATCAAACTGTCTTTTCTATTTTCCTTTTTTGTTTTTGTTTTTTCTGCTCTTGATGCCTTTTCAAGTTTTCATCAAGACTAGATTCTCTTCTCTTTTTTTTTTGTCCTTTTTATGCCCTTGACTCCTTTTTAGGTTTGCATCAAGACTAGGGTTCGTATAATTGTTGCACAACAACTACCATTGCTGGTTTTTAGTTGGGCATGCGATTATTTGATCTTGATTGGATTCTTTTATTCATAGCGTCCTTACAAATTTTTAGTATGCCCTTTCTAAGTCATGCTTCTTCTTTTTCCTATCATCTTCTAAAATATGGTGAAGAAAACATTATGTTGAGACTCTTTTACTTGTAATATGTTGACTGAGAACATGAATCCAAAATGTATTAATTATTAGGACGAAATGTCATGGGTTTTGGGCTAAAATGCACAGGACACAAATCATTTATTCAGATACTTGAATGAATAGAATGACAAACATCTACTTTGTGTTTGGACTTCATGGTTCAAAAGTATTTGATGAGACTTTGGACTTGACTTTTGGCATCTCTTTTTCACTTTCTCTTGGCTTTGAATGTTGATTTTTGATTTCTCTCTCTCTCTCTCGCTCTCTCTCTCTCTCTCTCTCTCTCTCTCTCTTCTTCTTCTTTTATTGGAAGCACATATACTTCATATTGAATAAAGTTTACATAATTTATGTCTTGGGGTTTATTTTGAATAACTTGCTATAGCCTCAAATTGCTTAATTAAGGATACATGTATTGATTAAATTAGGAAAGGATATAAAAAATTATGGTCAAAGAAGACCTTTCCTTTTCATTGTTCCCAACACCATGGTCACAATAAAAGAGTTTATTCATAATGTTAATTCACTTAATCCATATTCACGAGTCTAATGAAGCCCTCTTTATCCATTTATCTCAAAACAAGTGTTCTATCTTATGACATTTTTCGACAATGTAAAAGCTTACACATGATGGATAAAATTTGCCTCTAGAGTACTACTGATATAGAAAGGATCTTCTTCATTACAAAGTCTTCCATCTAGCTTGATTTCTCCAAGTCTGATATCTATACAAAATTATCGAACACTCCTCTTTGGTTGGACATTCCTCAGCACATGATCCTAAACAGCTTTATCAATAAGGTGCAATTCCTCAATCATGTTATGGCTAGTGTACTTGATATCAAATTAAGATAAATGTTAACCGTCTAAAGTTTCTCATTGATGTGATCAAGATTTTGTTTTTTGTTTTTTTTGTTTTTTGTTTTTAATTTTGTGTGTGTGTGGTAAAGTGTTCATATAGAAGTGAATAAGGAAAAATAAACTTCATAACTTAACACTATTTTGTAGAAATACACAGGGAAGCTGACACAGTAATAATCTAGCAAATCCTTTAAACTCAACTCAATAGAGAAACAATCCCCTTTGTAGCTAATAAAATCAAATCGACTTAGCACTTACGACTCCTTTGATCATAAATCGTCTTCCATTTTGTAAGATACCCCATTTTCTTTCAACTTTGCATGCTCATCACCCATTCTTCTAGCAAAAACAGTATGGTCCAATAATGACCGATAGTTTATATTGGACAATTTTCTAATCATGAATGTAGATTGTGTAAAAAATACTTTTAATGACACTATATTAATGACATTCATAAAGAAATGTCGTAAATAATAGGTTTTCTATAACATTTTCTTAATGCAGGTTGTGGGGAGAGAAACTTATACAGATTTAGCGGCGTTCACAAAAGAAAACGTGGTTAGAAGGTAAACATAGATTTTTAATACCGTTAAGTTAACACCGTCAACATTAACGCGGGAGTTTTTTTTCCTCCGCTTGTTTCCTCTAGATTTTCGCCCCGCTCCCGCTATCGTGAGGTAGTTCCGTCTTTCTCTGCTGCTTCGCCCCACTCCCGCGAGTTAGTTCCCCCTTCTTCCTCTGCTCCCGCTAGGGTTTAGTAGAGATTCATCTCTTCCTTCGCTCCACATTAGAGAAGGGTTTCAGTCGTTTAATAAGAAAAATACTATGGTCTTTTGATCCTAGGGTTTGTTTCTCAGATTGAACAGAGGAAGAAAAGAGGATCACGTACACAAAGTCACAATCTTGATCTGGTGAGCACATTTTATCATTATTTTCGTATTGGTTGGTCTTTCTTTCTTTTTGTTGATTCGAGTCTCTCATTGGGCTTCCACTTTTTCCCCCCCTGTAATTAGGGTTTGGGTGTTTTTTCAATCAAAACAATTTTTATTTTTTTTTCAAAATTTCGTTTGTTCTCATTATTATTAGTATTTTGATTTTTTTTTTCTTTCAAATTTCTTGATTTTGTTATATGGTCATCAGGTTGTTTTATATTACTTTTATTAATCTTTTGCTTATTGGTTACTACAAATCATGTTATGTCTACAAATCTTCCATGGCTCTGTTTTTTTTTTTTAGCTGCAAAATGGTTTCTTTCGGTTTTGCAAGCTTTTGGTTCTATGCCAAATGATGAGCCATACTCTTGATCATCTGTTGCTTAAGAAGGCAAACTCTAATTAGACTTCCAAGCCAACCCTTTCTCCCTGACAACCCAACTAGTGTTTCTGGGTTAGGGTTGGGTATGACCACACAAACCTATTCAATCCGTCATAGAATTGATACAAGCTGACTTGTAAGAGAACCTGTTAATCCAACCCTTTTCAAGGTTAGGGTTTGCTAATGTTGGCTGGGTTTAAAGTTCCAACATAATTCAATATGGATGATCTTGATACGAAACTGCAAACTACATAGAATTTGTTAACTATATATATGATATAAAAAATATTTGACTTGAAAAGAAAATAATTGAGTTTTTATTTTTTATTTTCATTATTATTTTAAGGAAGATATATCATTAAGACGAAGGATTAATAGTTTTATACATCTCCAACAGCCAAGCCCAGATGTGTCCATATATATATATATAATCTTTTTCTTACTGGTTCATTGTGGATCTCACATGGTTTCTATGAGCTTCAACTTGTCATTTTTTATTTTAATCTTTTTTTCCTTTTCTGAAAGGGAAGACTGTTTGAACTTTTTTCTTTCTCTAAAGAAAGATGTGATTTTGTTAAAAAAAAAAAAAAATGTAGAGGATTTTGTAAGTATTTGTCAATCTGCTTGGGTTGCTTCAGGAACTGTTAACCAGTTTCTAGTGTTTAAATTCATTTAAGAAATTTCAGGTTCACTAGACACAACAGAATAAATCAACTGGAAAAAAAAGAAAGTAAAGGGTAGTGTCAAATCCAATGAACAAAGACTTTATGAGTAAAACCAGTATCGAATACATGTATGCATTTCATATAAATACTTCTAATTTTATTGGGCGTCGACATACTTACTCATTGATTCTTAATAAATTGTAGGACATTCAATTTATGAATCTCTTCCTTCATTAGTCATCGGTGTAAATTAGTAGATGCATGATGATAGCATTTGGGAGTGATGATATTATATTGGCATGTAGTCAACATTTTACTGAAGTGTAGGAGTGCCCTTTAGCATCAAGTGTTTTTAGCACATCTTGTGGGGAGGGTGGTCCTTATCTGAAAAGCTGGTGATGCAGGAAAACATAGGAAAGGCTATTAACTTGCAAGTTTATGGACCCAAAATACTTGGAAAGGGCTGATTTAAAGGAAAGCTTCAAAGGCTAGACGTATGGACTGATGAATTAGGATTTAAGGAGGGACAGATAGGGGATTAAAAGGGAAAAAACAGAGTTAGATAAAGAGGACAGTAAGCTGAAATCACAAGGAATAATAGGTGGTTTTATGGGAACAGATTATAGTTCAAATCTGTCGGCTTTAGGGACAACAGGGTGTAGGTTTGAAGGCATGAAAGATTGGGTAGCAGGGTGCTGGTTACTAGAAGTAACAGAGGGGAAGATATAGACTACTCCTGGAGTTTCACAAACAGGGTTGGTTAGGACACAGATCTAGGCCGATATAGTAGGGTCTATAAGTGATCATAAAGGAAATTATATCAGGGTCTCATGGGGGTAAATCTGGACATATTGGATGGACTGTGAAGGATCTAAACAGGGGTATCATTACAAGAAAAAGTGTTATTTACTACA
>JAOXJP010016965.1:0-17492 GCA_025762735.1 Platanus orientalis | reverse complement strand
TTTGGTAAATTTTACCAAAAATAGCAAAAAAGAGTTACTAACAAAATCAAATACTACTTTCACTAGGAAACATCCCAAAACAAATAGGATCTTATTCTAACTCCTAAATAGAAAGTTATTGCAAAAACGAAATTTACTAAAAATACAAAAACGTCAATTTAAGGGCCTAAACGAAGGAAATTGTGCATTTATGATCCTTACGAAATTTCTCTTAAACTCACCAAATTTCAAGCAATTCCAATCTCGGGGCTTATGATTCTTACTAAAGTTTTTTACCCTTTTTGTGTGTAACTCACAAAACTGCTTGTGAGTTTTGTTCTACATCAAAGATTTATCGTGGAAGCCTAGCTCAGCAATCTCAGGTTCTAGCTAGCATCTCATTCCCTTTACCTGATCCTGATTTCATTTCTGGATGACGTCCATTACTTCACTTTGGTAGGGCTGACCCCCAAGCTATTGAGCATCGATGGGTTTTCCACCCACTAGTGGGGGCCCGGGAAGAGGCTCGGGATCTAATAACCAAACAGTTGGCTCCTGATGGTGGGCCAATGAAAAGATTGTTGGGAAGGAGTCAACGTAATAATTGTCTCCCGTGTAATGAGGCTGCTGGCATTGGTACCAGGGATCCTTAACTCATCCCCGGTGACCAAATCAGGTTGATATCCGGTGTTGTTGGTGTTTCCGGTTGTGAAGGCAATCTTCGGTGTGCTTGGTGTTTCCGGTGGTGGGGTCGATCTCCAATTGGCGATGACGGTGGGTGAACAAGAAAGACAAGTAGGATTATGGTTTTTTTTTTTTTAAAGAAGTTATGACCTATGCTACATTTTTTAACCCGGTTAAACAAATGGGAGGGAAATGTAATTTTCTTGGTTTAAATTTTTTTCGCAACATTTTGTGCTCCTTATATGGCAAGACCCCAATAAGGGGATGATATCCTCTGTGACGGGCCTTCAATGAGCCGGGGTAAGCCACCAATGGCTGTCCGCCACATTGCCAAAAACGCTCCTCAAACGGATGTTTTGGAGTAATAATTTTATTTTATTAATATACCAGCTGGACACACTAGACAATTAAGTATAATGCCAAAAATACCCTTAAACCTTTTCTTCACCCTTTACTCTCAAACCGCCTGAAACCAAACCGACCATCTTCTTCCGTTTTCATATCTATTAACAATGGTTCGCATAAAAATTTAAGAAAAAAGGAACATCTTTCTTGGTTGATCTAAGCAAATCTGGAAAATTCGAATTTCATATTGATTTAGGAGGTGGTTTCGGGTTTTCTTTTTTTGGATCTCTTTGAGTCTTTGATTTCTCTGGTTTTTTCGTTTCAAATCTTTGTTCCAAACGACAATACTTTCAAAGCCATTCTAAGATTGTTATTTCATGGATTTCTTTTTGTTGGATCTCCTTTAAAATTCCTTGATTTCACTAAAAATAGGGTTTTTTTTTTTTAATGGGTTTCTTTCATATTCGTGGATTCAAGTGGATAGTTCATGGGTAGAATATGACTGTAAACGATTAAAATGAGTTAGATCTTTAAATTTTGATGTATCTTGCACTCTCTCAAGAGCCAAGGTTATCACCTATGGGCCTCTCAAGTTTGTTGTGCTAAATCCGTTGTTCCAGGTGATGATTTAGAAAACAGAGTGGGTATTTGTGAGAGTACCCAATTTATATCTAATAGATGCTTTGTACCAAAGAAGTTTCACCACACTCCATGGGTTCATGTGATATTCTCTATAGGGAATCGTAGATTTTCTTCACAGGTTGGTACAAAGACTAGTGGTGATGAAGAAGACTCGGAAGATGGGTTTTCCAAGCTTGAAACACTAACTATTATAGATATAGTTGTAAACGGTGGTTTTCCGAGCAGTTTTCTAGTTTTAGGCAGTTTCAGACGGTGGTTTCAGATGAAAGGGTGAAGAAAATGTTTGAGGTTATTTTTAGCATTGTAATATTATTACTCCAAAACGTCCGTTTGAGGAGCAAGGAGGGTCACCCATTTAAACCACCTTCATTACCGGTCCGTGTACAAATACAATGACATCCATCTGAATCTCATCTTTGAGAAAACAAACAAAACAACTAATGGGTTCAATCAATCCATTTATTCAATTAACAAGATTTTTTAATTGTGACTAATACTCTCTCACTATCCACCGGCACCTCTGTAAAGCCTCTCCTTCCAAATAGAATGAGGCTATGGTAACACATTGGTCCTAGGCAATTTGGTGGTATGAGAAAAAATACTTCACATGATAGATCCAACCTAATGGGTCACCACTTTCAAATCAAGGGAAGTTAAGCTTAATGGTTCGACCTTGGAGTGACCCTAACATCTTAGCTTGAGAGGTCCTAGAGTTCCCATCAAATGTTTTGGATCATTTTTGTGCTTGGCCTTCATTGCGCTCCCCAAGTATGATTTTAACACCACTTGCTAAATGCTCATATTTCAAGTTGAGAGCAATGAATTATTGCAAGATCTCCTTAGGCATGTGGCCTTGTTCTTCAAATATAGCTTTGAAGTTTTAATTCTGCATCATGTTGCGATGAGGAATGATTAGCCATGGTCCCAATTAGCTCTAACAAACTTTGTTATGTCCTTCTAGTTGAAGGACTATTATTCTTTTAGTTGGAATGGTTATGGTGAGAAATTATGTGAGTTGGATTCTATTTGAGATGAATCCTTGTCTCCTAAACAAGTTAAGATGAGCAGTAACCATTCCCCTTATTCATTCATCATTAAAATCTATTTAAATATACAATTTTCAAATTCAATCACATCACCCATTAGACTCACCAATCCCTTTGAACAAAGACTCCAATTGGATAAGAGATAAAGAGATAAAAGACTTTCCTAAAGAATATCCTAAGACTCAACAATCCATCCAACGACTATAACATCCTTGAGTAAAGATAAGATAAGTCTCTACTTATTGGATAAGATAAGAGAACTCTATTGATTAAATCAACCAAGCATGGCTCCCAAGCTGATGATGTGGACTGGTTGAGATCCATAATGCATGCATCACACTAGTAGAGCATTAACATTTCATTATCATATACCTGAAATCAATCATTCTTCTATGCCAAGTATTTGTTGGGCTTAAGAAAAAAGCTCTTCATTGGGATTCAGAGCCCATTTAATCCTTCAACCAACATTATCTTCAACCCAAAAACCCTTAACCTAAGTATGATTAGCATCTTGACCTTTCAATCCATAACCATCCAATACATGAGATGATGGCAAAGAGGTATGATTGTTTTCTCAATACTTGTGGATCAATACTCAGTCGGGCCGTTTTTGCTTGGTGAGCCATTTTCGCTTAGGATGATGTTTGAAGGGTTGGGTGGGCATAAGGGAGAGGGGTGTTGGCCACAAGACAGAGACAAAGAGAAGGGGGATATTTCACTAGAGGGAGGGACACAAATTTTGAGCATCAACTCGTAACATGAAAAGTATGTAACAAATTCAAATAAATGACTTTTTTAAAAAATATCCTAATGAATATAGATCAATAGAAGGGTTGCTTCAAAACATTATATTGCCTTAACCAACTCCATAAGCTTCCACTCACTTCTAAGTGCATTGCAGAAATGGAGCCTCTTTGATGTTCATGAGGTAGCAATTTCCGATGGTCGGTTTGAGTGTTATATAGGTTTAGAATATGTTGGACGAAGATTAGCAGGTTTACAATCACCCGCACACTCAATTGTGCAGCTTCCTTAATAGTTCAAGGTGGTATACTAACGCTTTGGAGAGGGAGAGAGATGAATTGAGGGGCAAGGTCGTGTTGTGGAAGGTCCACCAAACGTTGCTCTGGTTACCTGAGGAGGACTCATTTTTGCCTCTTTTGATCTTCTACCAACCCCATTCTCTTTGCTTTTCTTTCGTTCATCTTTTTTAGCCTTTTCTTCTCTATTTACTTATTTTCTAGTCCTTCTTCCTAGCTTTTCTTCTATCCCTGAAGTTTAGCGGGAATGGTCTTTGATGTATAAAAAGAGATGCTGTAACACCCCTCACATATTCGCACATACTTCGCACACTTGTTACAAACATGTCACATATATGTTTTGCACCTACTTAGAATGATTTGAATGTTTATGTATTAAACTGCAAACTTGTGAAAGTTTAGAGACACCAATAAAAATGTAGAAAGAATTAGTGAGTAAACTTTATGTCATTGAAAAGACACAAAAGTCTAGAGTCCAACAAAACAAACAACGTGTGAAACGGACCCCAAACAAAAAATTATGAAAGTTTTAGTGAGCAAGGATCAAATGAGAAAAAAATCGGTTTGAAGGGCTCCAGCCCGATTGATAGGGAGGACCCTCGATAGATTGGGGGTATGCCCGATCGATATGCCAAGTAGCCCGATCAATCGGAACGCAGGATGCATTTCAGTTTTGATTTGAAAACTTAATTTTTTGAGTTTTCTTTGTTTTGGGAGTTTCTTATTTTGATTCAAAGACCTCTAAGGTCTATATAAGAGAGATTTATAGTCCTATTTTGACACCAAAATATTAAGCGCAAGAGAGGAAGGATGAACAAGGGAAAATCTATTTTGTGGGGATTTTCAAAGAGGAACTGTGGGCATCGCGGAAAGATAGGGGAGGTTTGCCTGCCCCACTTCGGGGAAGAACCGCGCCTGGTTTATCAACCTCCGAGCTTGGATTTGGAGTTGCCACCAACTCGAGTTTTTACAGGCGGGGTTGGACGCCTGCCTCCCTTCCCTGATACGAGCTTTTAGGGCCCGGGCTAGACACTTTGGCTTAGGGTTGACTCTCTAACTAGTATGGTTTACAGGGATCTGAGTAAGCTGTTTGATTGCAATTGGGGTAGGTGTTAGGCACCCTAATTACCCACTATTTTAGGGTGGCTCCTCTAACCTAGTGACTTCCAAGTGCCAGTGAGCGAAGATGAATGTATGTGGTTATTTTATTTTTATTGGTCTGGACCACCCCCATGGTGTGATCATTGCAGTTGCACCTGAGACACAGTCTCTGTCTGCCTATGTACCCGATCTTATGTGATTCTGTGTTCCTGTGGTTTTGTCAGGATTAAACTGTATGTAGTTCTAATGGTTTATAAGTCTCGGTAGTCAAGTATGTCTGACTATGAGAGTTGTTCAAGGTAGGTTCATTTTAGGGTGTTTATATACTTATAGAGTACTCCCCACTACTGAAATATGTTAGTGAAAAGGGGGTCACGATTATGTTATACCAATTTGAATGTTTTATGGACCTAACCGAGCTATGGCAAAGTCCTAGGGTCTTTGGGTCGTGAACCAGTATGACATGACCCTAGGGTAAGATGGAGACTTATAAAAAGATCAAGAATGATCGAAAGGCAATGATTGGGTTGGGTTGGGTTACTCAGCCGGATCGCACTTACGTAGCAGCCACGACACCAGCGTTGTCTCCCAGGTAAAACTCGGGTGTTGGTCACTTAGATGTTTGGTATTGGACTTAGTCTATGTTTAGAAGTTAGAGAAGGGTTTTAGAGGTTAAAAGAAGGGTTTGAACAGATGGAATTTCATTCCCACCTTCTGATTTGTTAGAAAAGGTAAATTTCGAATTTTCTAATTAGTACGCCTAAACTCTATATGTACGCTTGATCTTTGGTATGTCTGATCTTTCACAGAGTGAAAGTTCAGACATACTGCCTTGGATGGGGCCCATTTGACTTTTGGAGTTAATTCCAGATTTTGGAATTCACTCATAAGGTAAAGTATGGTAGTTTTGTATGTCTATGGGTTACTGTGGGTTGTCAGACATCTGGGGACAAAAATAGATGTCATTTTGATCATGTATGCCTGACTAATCAAGGTACACCTAAAAATTGAGGTACACCTGATCTATCACAGAATGAAAGTTTAGATGTACTGGCCTAAATGGGCCCCACTTTGATGCCTTGGTAAAATCAGAAGTTTGACACCTCTTCTAGGGAAGTTTTTAGGGTACATCAACCCTTTTGTGTTACAGGACACATAGCGATATTAGAGTAAGGTATTCAGGTTGGTATGCCTGATCTCAAGCTGTACGCCTAATCTTTAAGTATGCATGATCTTTCACGGGAGTGAAAGTTCAGGCTTACTAGTTTTGAGTCAGAAACCAACAGCCTATTTTTTAGGATTTTGGGCCACCAAAAGAGGTCCCTTGGACCTGGAATTTTGCAGAGGGTTGAGTTATCATCCCAATGAACTCTCTATAAAATTACAACTCCATTGGACAAGGGTGGACTCCATTTGGAATTTTTTAAGGTGTGGATTATGTAAAACTTAGCATAGGTTTTGAAAAAAAAGCAGATTATGGGGCCTATTTCGAGAGTTATACACATAGGGTTAGGGCCAAATTTTGCAGAGAGCTATTAGATCATGTTATGAAGTTACTGTAAAAATTTGAGAGCAACAATATATATACACAAGAAGTTATTAAGAAAATAAGATGAATGACTAGTTTTAACACAAAATAATGACAACAGAAATTTAATTCGAAATAAATTATGGTAAAATACCCTACACTTAATAAAATGGATTAAAAACATTAATCTAACTGTATAAATTACTTTTTCTAATATATATATAATAAGAATAAATCAAAAAAACATTTTATAGACAAAATTAAAATTCGAGCATTCCCCACTATTCAATCTGGTAGGGGGGAACACCTTTTTTTAGTGAGAAAGTGGGACCCATCTCGGGGGTCAAATGGTGTCATATAGGGCTCAAATTTGGTTGGCTGGTAGATTATTATGTTAATGATTCTCAGTTCAAATTTGAGCTCCAAAATCGAAATATGGAGGGACTTATGGTCCCTGTACCATGGGTGGGTCAAAAAGAAAACTAAAAAGGGGAGACAGGTTTGTCTTCCATATGTCCCACCATGGGGCTATTCAACTAGGTTCAGGGATGGGTTGATCACAACAAGAAAGGTCTGAGAATACAAGAAAGTGAAGAGAGGGGAGGGTATCAACCTGGGAACATGGCTTTTCTTCCTTGCTTTCTCTTTCATTATTTCTTCCTCTTTCTCTTTGTTTCTCTTCTCTCTTTTCTTTTCTTTCATTCTTTTCAGATTTTTTTTCTTGTTCAGAATCTCCTCCCTGCTCTTTGGACGAAATGGGGGGTATTTATAGGTGGGAAGGAGGGGTTGAGGTGGTTGGTGGAGGTGAGGAGGTGGAAATGGGTGGAGGGGAAAGGGGTGAGGTTGTTGGTTTCTAGAAGAAAGTGAGGTGGGGGCAGGTGTGTGGTTCATATGAAGAGGTGGGGGGAAGTGAGAGGGGAGAGGTGAGGTGGTGGATAAGGTGGTGGGGCTCATGTTAAGTGGGTAGTGGAGGTGGAAGTGGAAGTGATGGTGGGGCCCACTTGACATGTTTATAGTGGAGGTGAGGAGGTGAGAGGGGTGGTCAAACCCATGGGGAGGGTGTAGGGTTTAGGATGGTGGTCCTTGGATCTCCAGCCCTTATTTGGAATATTCCAAATGTGGGGTGTAGGGTTTAAAGATGGTTTCAGGGGTATTTTGGGTAAAACTAGTAATTTTTTAAAAGAGTAATGAGTGCTTTTTTTGGATTTTCCTCCTTTACTATCTGTGTCTACTTTCTGGGTCTTATGACTCCCAACTTCTCAAGGGTTATAAGTTTTTTGCATCTCCCAAACATTCTGGTCGCAATGCAGCTATCAGAATCATAATCAAATTTGGGTAAGTGGGTCAAAATTAGCTCAAATGTTTCTAGACTGGCCTGTACCAATAGAGAAGGGGCAAGAAGGTAAAATTGATTTTTGGAATCTTCATATGAAAGATAGTTTTTGAGATTTGTAAGCTATAGGCTCTGATTGTTCACAAATCAGGTGCCTGAGCTGAAAGTTATGCCTGAAACCCTGAATTGTACCGAACCAAACTTCTCTTGGACCTGTGACTGGTTTGTCTTGGGTTTAAATGGGGTGTGATGGAGATCATGGGTGTTTAGGTATTGGATTTGCGATGCCCTAGGGCCTGATAGATAGAGAATCTAATCCCTAGTGAATTTTCAGGAGATTTTTTAAGGAAGGTCACCTGGTAAAAAATGTGCCTTGGATTGGTGAAGAATTAGGTCATTGAGCTATGATGGGTTTGTGAAAGGGTTTTTTATTAGGAAATTTATCGAGGATCTCAAAAAACCTTAAAAAATGAGCCTAACCTTGATGGATTTAGACTTCTAAAGAGTTCTCGAGGGTTTACCGAGTGTCCATGGCTGATAAAGGTGATTTTGTTGTGTTTTTGGTAAAGAATTTGACAAATGGGGGGCATTGTGCCCTTAGGAGTTTTTCTTGGGGAGGTTTAGGGCTTACTAGGGTGTGGCCATTGACCAGCTGAGTTTCTGATTTATGTCAGGTCTTTAGGGTTTTTTTTAGAGTCTGATTTTTGGGAAAATGGTGTATTTTGAGAGTATGGGGGAAAATGATAAATTTCTTACCTTTTTATGTCTCAGTATGGAAATATTAATGAAAGATGGAGAATCCTGAAAAAAATGGGTTTCATAGCCCGTATTTTGAGGTCTTTTGAGGTACATGGGTAAAATGGTCATTTTCCAACCCTTAGGGATTTTGATTTTAGAAGCCTTGGGGAGTTGTTAATTTCTACATGTCTTTGTTATAGAGGATATTTCTGGAAGGGTTGTGGAAAAAATGGGTTTAAACGAGGTTTGATTCGAACTTTTGAGAATGTAGGGGTAAAGTGGTAATTTGCCAGCCTTTTTCGATGCTTCAATGTGAGAAGGCTTATGAAGGTTGAAAAATTTAATGTGTCTTTGTTGTAGTAGAGATGTTAGAAAGTGGGGTCTGATAGGGCTTGATTTGGGCTTTAGAAGGTGTAGGGGTAGAATGGTAATTTGTCAACCTTTCGATGCTTCGATGTGGGAAGGCTTATGAAGGTTGGCAAATTCAAAGTGAAACAGAGTTGATAGTTAGAAGCCAAGGACCTTCACAGTCCTAGGGTGTTCGCTGGAGAGATTAGGGTTTAGTTTGTTTGATCTTTGGGTGGAGTTTAGGTGTTGACATTGCGTTTGTGATCAGAGTTTCCTTTGAGAATTCCTAACTATTTGGGGTTCAGGGGGGTTTAGGATCTGACTTTGTCTCTTGCTATAATGAACCCATTTGACTCCATTAATTAGCCCAAGTCAAAATTTGGGTGCTAACAGGAGTGTAAAACTTTTGTTACAATTTCATTTTATACCAAAAGGTAAATAAACTTAGACACTTCTTCATCGTTTTGATTGTTCTTAGGTTCTTAGAATCAAGAAAATGTTTCATGAAAACTCCGAAGTAAATCATGTTAGAAGTAACATGTTTATATCACCAAAAGAAATCAATGGATGCAAAGCCTATTGTAGTACACACAAATGATAGGATGCTAACATTAAAATCAATATAATTAATACAAATCAACATGGATTAACATAATATAAGGAAAATACATTAAATTGAGTAATAGAATTATGTAAAAAGTCTAAAGGAGTCCAAAAGACATGTAAGTCATGGAGAACTAATCATATGATAATTCAACAAATAGGTGGAAAGCAAGAAATTAGGAATTTCAAAGGAAAATCAAAAGGTAAACCAAGATACACTACATACAAGCTTCTAAACTATCCATATCATATGAATCCAACTCCAAAACCTCTCCAAATATAGTAAAGATTATCAAATTCACTCAATAAAGACACTAATATCAAATGATTAGCTCTATTTTTCAATATTTCATGAAAATAAGGTAATAAAATTTCCTTAACATGCTCAAATCAAAGGAACTAGAATCCAATTCAAGGAAATCAACATTCTCATAAAGATTAGATGTAAATCCATCAACCAAAGCCACAAACCTTTGAAACATAGGAATGAAATCACAAATCTATGATCCTAAAGAGGAAAGTGTATGCATAAAATGTGTACACTCACTAAAGCTTTAAATCTTTAGTTTCTAAGAAGTTCATCTTCCACAATTGGCTTCCCTTTTGACGCTCTTCCTTCCTCTAAAAGTAACCAACAATTCTCATGGTTAAAATCCATAAATAAAAGGTAAGAAACTATAAATAAATCTAAATTTAGGCTAGATCTAAGCTTTAACAACTAATCAATTCACTTAGAGAAGAAGACCCCCCTCATTCTCCGAATTCTTTCAATTTTCTTTCTCTCTCTCTTCCTTTCTATGTTCTAAACGGCCTTTTAGTCCCAAATGAAGTCACAAAGTAGTTATATTTCTTCATAATTGAGATCTCACATAAGTGAGGGTCAAATCAGAGTCTACCACACATCATTTCGTATGCGTTTTATATTTTTTCCTCGAATCTCAAACAGTGATAAGTCACAAGATGTGTGATCGATCACACTTGTAATTGGCTAGGAATCTCATGATCAATTAAACCTATGATCAATCAGGGATTCGGTGAATGGTGATCAGTCATAGGTTCTGTAGACACCATTTCTGAGCAAGAACCCAAGAGTTGTGACCTATATTTATGACCGATTAGGGATTTTGTGATCGATCACATTCGTGACTGGTTAAAGATATTGTGATCGGTCATAGATGGTATCTTTTGAATTTTTTAAGAGCTTCTCGGGAAAATGATCATAATTTTCTCTAGAAAACTCCGATTCGCTCACTATTTGTTGTGTTAGAAAGTAGACCCCTAGAACTTTTCAATGATGCATACTTAGCACTCAAACTATTTCAGGATTAATTTAGGTTTTTCCATGAAGTTACTCTAAATATGCTCTTAGGACAACTTTAGGACTTATCAAGTTTGAGACTTATCTTTATTTTCTTCACTTCTAATTCATTCTATTGGGTTTCAAATTCCATGATGGACTTTCTAAAATGTTTAAATATAATTTTATCCGTATCCATGCTTAATTACATTTTTATTCTTCTAATGCACTATGAGGTATTACAAATATTGATTATTTCATTATCTTAATTGTTTTTGGTGAAAATCTCAAATTATAATACACACATACACGATTATCAAACCTTTATCATTGTAAGTAAATCTTTTTTTTGGTGTGATTTAAACCAAATGTGGATCATTTATATTCACATCCAAATGATGTGAATGATTGGCTCTTATAGCTTTTTTATTGTGTTACAACTTTTTAGGGTTTTTTTTTTTTAAATTTTTGTTCGGAAATTGTCTAGAATTCAACCTGAGATGCAACTTGGATTTGTGATATATGAAAACCCGATATGACCCATTTATGGTGATCCATATTTTGGGGTCCAATCTGACCTATGTAGAAAATACGGTTTTTGGGTATATATTTTGGGTTTCTTCTCTTTCGTGGGCAAAAGTTGGCTGCCACTATTCACTATAATCTCTTGTTTTCTTCATAGAGAAATCTCTCTTGCCATTTTCACCCATGGACGTAGGTGGTCTCCTGTTCTTTGTGTGATTGTCGTTTTCGTTATTTTATTTTATTTTTTTAATTTTGTTGCATATGCACTCTAAATCTAGAGATTCCGCATAACAATTTTCATACTCAATGAAAATTTTTAAGATTCTCATACCGAGTCACGTTACTCAACCCAAAGGTGTCAGGCCAAATTTGGTGTATTTGAAAATCAGTAACATGACTCAACTCCCTAAAATTTGGGGAATCAAGTTAACTAGGCGACTAGGTAAATTGCAGCTAGGATTTGTTGCCCCCTCCTAAACTGCCCCTACATGCAGGGGAGGACACATCACTTTCTAAAAGAGATTTACCCCCGGCGCGCATGCAGGGGCAGGTTAGGAGGGCGCAGCAAATCCTGGGGGTTAAATCCCGCTCGGTAAAATTGATGTCATAATGTCAACATTTAGAAGCCATTGATAATGAAACACTTAAAGGGAATAGTTGGCTTTTACGGTCCAAGGTGAAAATTTTTGTTTCCGATTCACAAACGGTGCCTCACGTGAGCTGTCGACTTTTCAATTGTGTGAATCCGCTTTAACAGGCAGGCTAAAGGCCATAATCTCACCTTGTCTGGATATGAAAAATGACAGTCAGAATCCATGAAAGATCCAAACACTATCTCCCCAAGAGCTACGTCCCCACTGTTTACTGAATTTTGGCATATCTGTTTAGATAGGATGAGCTTCTTGCGCGAGTTCCGATGGTGAAGCCATTACCCTCCTCAATATATACCATTAAAGAGTATTTTAGAATTGGGAGAAAATTCTGTATCCGGAAGAACCCCCACACACCCCCTGTGAGGTGGGGAACGGTGACACAGAATCAGTTCCCTTTATAATTTATAGGGGCGTCAATGGATTGGATCCAGAAAATGCCTCAACCTTGATCGAACCCGAATCTAACCGGGTCAGAGAGATACTTAAGCAAGAATGCCAAATGAGAGAGAGAGAGAGATAGAGTTTCCTATCTTGGGAAATCCAAAACACAGAAACACGGGTTGATTGCTCGAGTTAATCACTTACAATGGTTAGAGAACATAAAGTATAGAGGAAGTTAGGAACATATGAAATGATAGGATCCCACAGTGCCAGCAATAATGTGCGTGTATCAGACTGAAATATGTGTCGGATATCCTGTCTCTTCTATATTCAATTTTCTCTCCTAAATTTTGGTTGTCTTGTTGCAGCTATCTAAGTCTACAAGAGCTCTTTCTTTTTATTACCATTTCATTTTCATAATCTCTCTCTCTCTCTCTCTCTCTCTCTCTCTCTCTCTCTCTCTCTCTCTCTCTCTCCTTTTCTGGCTAAGATTGGGGGAGGATATAAAGGATTTAAGGAGTTCAACATCAAGCCTGTTGAATGGCATGGTCCCGACAGCTTGAGTCATGCACACACTGAACACAGACTTTCCTTGAATAGAGGGACTGACAGAAGTCAGCACACAAGAAGGCCAAAAAGTACTAGTAGAAATCAAGAGCTCCGATGACGGAATTACATGAAATTGGCGAGCAAAGGGAATCATTGCAAAGATCAAAACTCATCGCTTTGTCATGAAAACCGCCACTTTTCGCTAAAATTCTTTCGTAAAGGACCTCAAATCAGCATTTTTGCTATTTTTAGTAACTTTCCTTTTCACTATAACTTTTTATTTAGAAGTCAGAATAATATCCCGTTGGTTCTGGGATGTCTAGAGGGCGGGCCTTGGTGCATCGGTAAGGTTGCTCCATTGTGACCCGGGCGTCATGGGTTCGAGTCACGGAAGCAACCTCTCTGCTTGCAGGGGTAAGGCTGCGTACATCTGACCCTCCCCAGACCCCGCAGTGGTGGGAGCCTCGTGCATTGGGACTGCCCCCTTGTTCTAGGATGTCTTTTAAAGACCGTAGGATTTGATTTTGGCATTATCTCAATTTTACTATTTTTGGTAAAATTTCTCAAATTAGCCTAATTTCGTGTCTAACACGAACTAGGGTTTCGTTATCTATTTAAGAGCATTGTAGCCATTAGGGCAATTCAGTTTTTTATTAATATATTTTAGAAAAAGTTTTCTCTTCTTCTTAGTGGATTCTAAGGTTTTCTCACCAAGGGAGGACGGCATGTTCTTCTCCTTGCTATTCCGCTACATCAGTTGGTATCAAAGCCTAGTCTGCAAGCCTAGGTTTGATGGTTAAGTCACAAAACGATGACAACCTCTCTGGTGACGATGATCGTGAAGGAGTGACTCTTTTGAGAACTGACTTTAAAAGTTTCTAGTGTGACAACCATCAAGTATTGTGTGATTTGCAGACAACAATCACTAGGTTGATGTTAGAAATTACTTATATTCGTGGAGACAACAAAAATCACGACCGTCGGCAAGCCCATCATGATCGTGTTCTTAATCAACAAAATAGACAATGAATCTATGAAGAACCGTCCAGTGACGAAGAAGAGTACGCCAAAGGAGAATTTTTGAAGCGTAGAGATGGTGGAGATAATCATAGATGAAGAAGCTAGGGATTTAGGGGTCATGGTGGTAGTGGAGGTTAAGACTTTAGGGGATATGGTGGTCAAGGGGATGAAGGCGAATATCGGATGAAGATGAACCTGCCCAGTTTTGATAGTCATCTTCACATTGAAGATTTCCTTGATTGGTAAGTCGGTGTGAAGAGGTTCTTTGACTACATGGAGGTTCCAGAAGAGTGGATGGTCAAACTAGTGGTATATAAGTTAATTAGGGGAGCATCTGCCTGGTGGGAACAGACCCGACTTAATCGCACAAGACAAGAAAAGTGTCGGTGTGATCTTAGCTGAAGATGAAGCGCATGCAGTGGGCTAGATTTTTACCACCAGACTATAAGCAGACACTTTTCTAATAGTATTAGAATTATAGGCAGGAAAGTTGAACCATGGTGACATATACGAAAGAATTCCAGCGACTCCAAGCATGCAATGAGTTGTTAGGAACTGAGGCACAACAGGTTGCACGGTTTATTGGGGGATTACATGTGGCCATCCAGGATTGAGTGTCCCTATATATAAACCATATTCTCTATTATAAAGACTATTAACTAGGTAACGAAAGTAGAAACACAACTGGATTGAACCCACATGAGGAATCAGGTGATAAACAAAAGTTTCCTTGAATCTTCGCACACTCTATTAAATAAGGGAAAGTAGTTTGTGACTTCGCCACCACTAGTTGTTACAAATCAAGAAGTGAGAAATAATAGTGGTCTGACAGCAAACATGGCCTGAAATCCTAATCCTTATGAGCGACCCACAATTGAAAAGTGTTATCAATGTGAAATGTCTAGGCATCGTTCAAACCAGTGCCCACGAAGGAGAATTGCGAACCTAGTGAAGGGCGATAAGGTTAATGAGGAAGAGCAAAGAGAGGATATTGAACCAGAGGATGATGACAATGGTGTGAATGAGCCAAATGATGGAGATCTCCTCTCACACTCTATTGTGGTGAGGGAGTTATTATTAGCACCAAAGAGAGAGGGACACCCGCAGAGGCATAGTATTTTTAAGACTAAATGCACTGTCAACCAGAAGGTCTGTGATGTCATCATTAATAGTGGCAACACCGAGAACATTGTGTCTCAAGCCATGGTTTCAAAACTTAGCCTAAAGATAAAGAAGAACCCCTTGCCATATAGTATTGGTTGGATCAAATAGGGCATCGAGTCAAAAGTAACATGTACTTTTCATTTTCCATTCTCCATTGAAAAAAATTATCTTGATGAGATTGTGTGCGAAGTGGTTGAGATGGATGTCTGCCACATGATCTTGGGGAGGCCATGGCAATCCGATGTTGATACCATGCATAGGGGTTGAGACAATGTTTATATATTCAACAAAGGGGGCCAGAAAATTACTCTAGTACTTCTTAGGGGGGACGATTCACCCGAAGCTTAAAAAATGGAGGGGAAGTATTTTCTCCTTTCTAGAAACAAAGACTTTGGAGCAGAAGTAAAAGATACATGTGAGATTCATGTCTTAATCATGCAAGGAGTGGTACAAGTAGAACTCGTTGTGATTCTGGAGAAATTGAGACCAATGCTTAATGAGTTTAAGGAGATCACTCTAGAAGAACTACCTCATGGTTTACCTCCGATGTAGGACATTCAACACCACTTAGACCTAGTACTAGGTTCTCTAACTTGTTTAGTCTCTCACACAACCAGGTGAGTCCAAAAGAAAGTTAAATTTTGCTGGAGCAAGTGGACGATCTTATGTAAAAGGGGCTGATTCAGGAGAACACGAATCCTTATGTTGTACCCACTCTATTGATTTCGAAGAAAGATGGTAGTTAGCGCATGTGCATAGATAGCCAAACCATCAACAAAATAATAGTTAAATACATGTTTTTCATACCGTGGTTAGATGACATGTTAGATATGTTGAATGGATCGAAGATTTTTACAAAGTTGGACCTTTGGAGTGGGTACCACTAGATTCGTGTGAGGCTTGGGATGAATGGAAGACTGCGTTTAAAACTAAAGAGGGTCTATATGAGTGGTTGGTAATGCCTTTCAGACTATCCAATGCTTCGAGTACCTTCATGAAGCTGATGAATCAGATATTAAAACCCTTCATTGGTAAATTTGTCATCTTATACTTTGATGACATCCTAATATACAGTCGGGTTGAGGCTAAACATGTGACACACTTGAGGGAAGTTCTAACAGCATTGCAGGAAAATAAACTGTATCTCAATCTGAAGACATGTAATTTTATGATCGACACTTTATTGTTTCTAGGGTTTGTAGTGAGTGTTGAGGGCATTCGAGTTGATGGGGAGAAGGTGAGAGTAATTCGTGAATGACCAACTCCTAAAATAGTGAGTGGAGTTTGCAGCTTTCATGGCCTGACAACCTTCTATAGGAGGTGTATCAGGAATTTCAGTAGTATTGTTGTACCCAGCACTGAATGTATGAAGAAAGGGAAGTTTCAGTGGGGAGAAAAAACAGAGTAGAGTTTTGCTTTGATTAAGGAGAAGTTGACCATTGCATTAGTCTTAGCATTTCCAAGCTTTGAGAAACTCTTCTAGGTAGAGTGTGACACTTCCATTGTGGGGGTATGTGCCGTATTGTCACAGGAGGGTCGCCCAATGGTACTTTACAGTGAGGCCTGCAAGAAGTGGTCGATATATGAATTGGAGTTTTATACAGTCATTCGTGCTTTAAAACATTGGGAGCATTACTTGATTCAATATGAGTTCATGTTATACATAGATCACCAAGCATTAAAATTCATTAACAATTAGAATAACATCAACCGAACGCATGCCAGGTGGGTTTCCTATATTTAGAAGTTCTCCTTGTCATTGAACCACAAGTCAGGCCAACAAAATAAGGTCTTTGATGCGTTGAGTTGACATGCATCCTTGTTAATAACATTGCAGACTAAGGTTATTGGTTTTGACTGCCTGAAGGAGTTGTATGAAGAAGATGACAACTTTGGGAGTATTTAGGCTAAGTACTAGAATGGAAGGTCGGTAGAAGGTATGTTGGTTCAAGATGGATATGTGTTTCTAATCAATTGTGCATCCCAAGAAGTTCACTAAGAGAACAAATAATCCATGAGTCGCATGGTGATGGTTTTGGTGGACATTTGGGGTGAGACAAGACGGTGGCCTTGGTTGAAGAACAATACTATTTGCCTCAGTTGAAAATGGAAAAATGTCATCTCAAAATATAAGCCTGTACCTACCTTTACCAATTATAGCATTGCCTTAGGTGGATCTATTTATGGACTTTGTATTGGGTCTTCTACGGACTCAACGAGGTATGGACTTTGTTTTTGTGATAGTTGATAGGTATTCGTAAATGACACATTTTATTCCCTATAAGAAGCCGTCGGATGCTATGCACGTGGCCAATTTGTTTTTTAAAGAGATTTTTCGTTTGCATGGAGTGCCACAATCCATCACATCAGACTGTGACATGAAGTTTCTTTCCTATTTTTGGAAGACTTTGTGGAAGCAGTTTAATATATCTCTGAATTATAGTAGCACAAGTCATCCACAAACTGATGGTCAAATTGAGGTGGTGAATTGGACCTTGAGGAACCTTATTTGTTGT
>JAOXJP010016954.1:0-17495 GCA_025762735.1 Platanus orientalis | reverse complement strand
ATAGTAGAGTAGTTTATTTTCCTATTATTTATTTATTTTAAAAGCGTTAATTAGTGGTAATTTTGTAATAAGGCCAATAGTGCCATGGTTAGTTTAGTTTTTTTGGGTTTTATTCGTAATCCCATTTTTCACTTTGGATCAACTTTTGTCTGATCAAAAATTGACTTTTTGGCTTTATTTCAGTATTATTAGATTGGTTATTCAATTACCTTTCTAACAAGACCAAGATTGCCTAAATCCGAGGTGATTTGGGAAAATTATGACCAAATTACCAAGGGGGTATCAATTAAAACGGGAATAGTGTTTTTTTTTAGAAAACTTGGCTTGCAAGTTTAGGATTTTTAGGAAGTTTTGTGAATAATATTTTAGGAGATTGTTTGAGATCTTGTGGGGCCCAATAACTTGGCTAACAAGCCAAATATTGTGTCAACCAAGATTCATTTTCTTAGAAGTCTTTTATTATTTGGCAAGTTTATTTTGTTACTTGAGTTTAAGATTTTATTTTATTTTATTATCCATGTAATGCCTATTTAAAGGCCATATTAGATCAATATAAAGTAATTGAAGATGAGTATTTGAAAAGAAAACACGTGTGTGTTGAAGTGGGTGTGGTATCCCTTGTTTTTCTCTCAACCCCTTACATGGGTGAGTATTCTATCATCTTTCTTCCCTCTTCTTTATCCTTTTCTTATGCTTAATTTCTCTTCTCAAGACATATCCTACATCATGTAGTGAACAAGTGGTTTGATGAAGGATAGCATGCTCTGAGAAATAAGGAGAGAAAGCACCAAACATATATTCACCATCATTATTAGATCGAAGAATCTGATCATTGAGTCAAACTAAGTATCAATCATCTTAGGAAATAACTAAAATACAGAAAAAAATTCATTCTTGCTTGCAACAAATATACTCAAGTAGCTTGAGATTAATCAACAAAAGTCACAAAATATCTATAGCCAAATAAAGAAGTAACATGGAATGTCCCCACACATTTTAATGAGCAATAGCAAAATAAGTATTTCTAATACTAGAAAGATAAGATGATCTATAGTGTTTTGCAAATTTGCAAGTCTCATGATGAAAGTTTAAAGTTGTAACTGAAGTATAAAATGAGGTAAAAGTCTTTTTAACAACAGAAAAGAAATGTGGCAAAGTCTATAGTGCCATTGAAGTAACCAAGCCATTGGGGAGGAGGAAGAAACACTGTTTGATGTCACCAACTGCTGAACTGGAGATGCCACATGCAAACACACATCGATTAGGTATAACCTCTGCTCCTTACGGCCTCTACCAATCATCTATCATGTCTCTAAGTCCTAAAAGATACAGTAGGAAGGGAAAAATGTGATCACATTTCAAAGCTTTGGTGATTTGACTAACAGAAACAAGATTAAGTTTAAAATTAGGAATATGGAACACATACAAGAAAGATAAAGATGATGTAAGGGGTATACATCTAGTAATAGCAACAAAGGATAAAGAACCATCAGCAAATCGCACCCTGCCTGATGCAGCACATGAGCTCCAGAACTCTTAATAACTCCAGTAGGGATCACACAAGGATAAGGTCAAGGCTATGGGCTGTAGTTCACAAAGTGAACTCTTGGGTATGGGATTTAGGGCTCAAAATCTAGGTAAAACAGCAACTATATGATTGGGTATGTAGGCCTAAAACAGTGAGTACAAAAAAAAAGGTCTCTCTGGTGGTCTGCTAGGGACAGATATAAGAATTAAATAGGGTTAGATTTAGAGTGTGGCTAGGCTGTTTGTAATGAAAAACAATAGGGTATCTGTTTTATTTTGGAGCTGTGACAGAGGGTAAATAATGGATAAACAGATCCTTGTTCTGGGTTAAACAGCAGGTTAATTATGGAGGGTTTCTAAGGTTGGGATGGGACAGGACATAGGAGAATTGGGGACTGTTTATGGAATTAGGACAGCAGGTATATGAGTTTCTAAAAGTGATGGATAAGTGCAGAACAGATGATCAAACTACAGCTGAGGTAATAAAAAACAAGGGAGATTGTAATCTTACTGTGGTGTATATTCGATCAGCAAGATCTGAAGGTCCACAAGAGCCAATTTCAGCAACAAAGAGTCTTCAGTTAGACTGTCTCAGATCTCTGGGAATGAAACTTTCCTTTCTACTTAATTAAACCATGTCAGAAGAGCTTCCTAATGTAGCCGTGGGCCTGGTAACAATGATTCCTCACTTTAGAAGGCGAAACCACATGAGAAATCTGTGTAAGGCTGGTGTATGGTCAGAATTGATGGGGCCTTTGATTTTGTAATGTGAATCATGAGGGATTCCTCAAGAGAAAGTGCCTCTGGGTATTCCATATACAGGAGATCTGTTTTCTGGGTAGAAAACTGATTGGAACTCAAGGATGGGGTAGCTGTAGGGTTAAATCTTTGTAGATATTGGGTTATCATTGGTAAAACAGCAAGGAAAGTTAATATAGCAGTGCTGCAAGGATCATATGGGTTTGGATCTTAAAGCTCAGAACAACCATGGGTGTGATGTAGGATATGTCTAGAAAAACCACAAATTGAAAGAAGAAAGCAAAAATTCAAATTCTAGGCAACAGTGTGAAATGACCAAAATACCCCTGGCCTTGCATCAGAAAATTCTGCACTCAGACAGGTTGAATTTTAGGCTTAAGATGCACCACTGTTCCAAATTTCATTGAATTTGGAGTTGACTTGGTTTGTGAAATTATATTCATAAGTTTGTTGTTTTTAGGTTTATGGGAAGAAACCAGAAAATCAGAAACAAGAAAATTAAAAGAAAGAAGAGAATAACTAAGTAGAAAAAGAGAGGAAGGTAGAAGAGTAAAAAGGAAAGAAAAGATTACTTATTCATGGGAGAGGAGAGAAGAGAGGGGTACCACACCCACTTCAAGACACATATTTTCTTTTTCAAATATTCATCTTTAACTCTTGTACTTCATAAGTAGAAGGGCTTTTAAATAGGCATTACATTGAGAATAAAATAAAATAAATCCTATATTCTAGATCTTTTAACTAAAATATACTTACCAAATAATAAAAAACTTTTAAAGAAAGAAATGAATCTTGGTTGACACAATATTTAGCTTGTTGGCTAAGTTATTGGACCCCATAAGATCTTAAACAATATCCCAAAATATTCTCCACAATCTTGAAAAAAATATCTCCAAATATTCTTCATAATTTTGGGAAATATTGAATTGTCGAATTTGGCATTATGGGTCGCCCAAATATCTTTCAAATATTCTAAAAAATTGTAGAGAATATTGGACATATCTTGCAGCTCATATTGTGGGTCCCATAAACTGAGGTGGTAGCCCATAAAAAAACAAAAATACTCTTGAAAATAAAAAACTATTCTACCCCTTGACAAACATGCATTATTATGTTCAACTCTCTAAGACTTCAAATAATTGCAAAAACTCTCTAAAAACCAAAAATTAACTCTACACTACTGAACACTCCACAGAAGACTATCCATGGTCTTCCAACTTCTTCTTGACATGGCATGCTCTCGCATCAGGGTGGCAGTTATAAAAGAACCGCAGGGTTTGCTTTAGGTTGTTTCTTGCATCTTTCAATTGAAAACAGCTAGGGGATGGGTAGTAAAATGGAGTACAGATGGTGGTTCAAGAATACATAAATAAAGAGGGTTGTGAAGAGTTTGAAGGTCCTTTAATTAAGAAAATATGTAAACAAAAAGGAAGAATGAGAAAGAAGAGGAAGAAGAAGAAGAAAAAGAAGAAGAAGAAGAAAAGATAAGAGAAGATAAATACCTAGTGAGTAATCACCTACCTATGATCCAAGTAATCCCTACCTGGATTCCAAGCTAAGGCACCAAGCTTGAAGAAGAGGAGTTCACTCGTAGAGAGCAAGAAACCCATAAAAATTCTTTATTCATTCATCATTGTCGATTACAATGGGAATCCAATTTGGGCAACAATACAAGACTTATGTATGTGCTGTCCCACAAGAGAGCTAGACTTAAATTTATATGTTATGTGGGATTAGTAAGGGTCTTATAGGAAGTAACATTTATTTTATGTGTCCATTAATAAGGCCAATAGTGCCAAAATTTTGGTTGTTTTTTTTTAGAGTAATCCCATTTTTTATGTTTAGCCCACTTTTTCAAATGTCTAAACTTACCCTTTTGGCTTGATTTTGGTGTCATTAGATAGGTTATTTAGATTCCTTTCTAACAAGGCTAAGCTTACTTAAATCGGAGGTGATTTGGGATAGATATGATCAAATTACTAAGGGGGTGTCAGTAAAAATGGGAATAGTGTTTTTTTAGAAAGTCTTAAGTTTTAGTAGTTTTAATTTTTAGGAAAGTGAGTTTTTGGAAAGTTTTATGTTTTAGAAAACTTAGTTAGCAAGTTTAAGATTTTTAGG
Organism: Platanus orientalis; assembly: GCA_025762735.1. Taxonomy (NCBI): domain Eukaryota; kingdom Viridiplantae; phylum Streptophyta; class Magnoliopsida; order Proteales; family Platanaceae; genus Platanus; species Platanus orientalis. The sequence goes on along the minus strand of JAOXJP010016954.1, from coordinate 13,091 downwards.
AAGTTTTCAAGTTTAACAAGTTTCAAATTGTTTAAGATTGTAAGCCTATTTAAAGGCCACCCTCCCCTATAATTTTATAGTGAAAAATTATTAAAGTTTTGTTGAATTGGGTGTTGCTAAGGTAAGCCATGGGCATAGTTTATCTTTCATTCTCCAAGGGTTGATGCCACTCATGGCTCCCTTATCTCTTCTTTTATAGGTGCAGCCGTAAGCTCACTCTCTCCTTCAAGTTACATCTCTATTCTTTCTCTTAGTTTCTTCTTAACTTTATCTTTCTTTCTATACTACTCTCTTCTTCGTTCTATATCATTTTTCTTTTTTCTTCCTCTTCTTAAACCTCCATTGAAGCACCTTCAAGTTTATGAAATTATTTGGTTTAACCCATCAATTTTTGTCAAAATTTAATGAAATTTTAAACCCTTGAACACGTAAGAAACGGCCATAAAAATTTCAGAATTTTCTGACATGTTAGAGGGGTAATGTGGTAATTTTTGGATTTTTAGTCCAAAATTACAAAAGTACAATTTTTTTTTATTATCTATTCTTTCTCATCTTAACCTCTTTTATTAAATTCTATTATCTGATTTCTTGGCTATTTGTGAATTTAAATTCAATTATTGATTTATTTTGCTTCCGCACCTTTATTTTAAATTATTTGAGACCTTGGGAATTATTCTACATCAATTTTTAGTACCTTTTCCATTGTAATGCATCAGAATCCTTCATTTTAAAGACAAAATTTCAGAAGAAACTTACCTAATTAGAAACTTAGACTAAACCAAGACACTTTCCTAAATTCCTTTTAATAAACTTCTAAAAAAATATAGGCTTAAAGGCAGTCAAATCATGGCCTTCATTGAACTAATTGACTATATCTAATTTGAATAAGTTATGTGCTGCCAATCAAGCCCAAAACAAAAACAGCAATTCCACCTATGTCCTAACTCTAATAACTCATTATTTATTAAGTAAAACAATAAAATACTCAAATAAAAGGACTCTAATAAGCAACGTTGAGCTACACTTGATGTACCAAAGATGTTCCTCCAAGGTCTTCTTGTGTGGACCCCACCAAAGTCATGCGTTGGTACCACCTGGCTCCAATGTTTGCCTCATTGTCTCAACCAAAACAAATACAATAGGAAGAAAAAAAACCAGTCATGTGGTACAAAACCCCTGAATCAATGATCCATGAAGGACTAGTAACAATAGAAGAGGCATTGAAGGCATAGTCTGAGGGTACTTGCAAAGGCTATAGAGGAAGTCAAAGTGGCTCCATAAGTAGAATTCAATTGAGACATTAGGTGATGAAGAGAGTCTATCTCCTCTCAAGTAAAGTCAATGCTAGAGGATGACTCGGGAGGAGTTGAGGAAGGATCAATTGTTATAGGAGGAATCTTTGTTGTCTTTAGGTCTTCTTCATATGATGGGACCAACCGTAATGCTCACAACGAAGTCTATGACGATCTTCAGAACCTGCAATGGAATGACCTTGGTCTTTGCCACCACTACGACCACCTCTTTGAGAGATAAAAAAAAGGGTGGACTACTCAGATGAAGGAGTTGACTAGGACGTAGCGCTCCTACATTGCTCCTCTCGATGAAGAGGAGTAAACCTCATACAATGAGGGAGAAGTATCACGTCCTAGGAGCTGGCTTTTAATTGGCTCAAATTCTAGATTGAGACAAGCAAGCAACTCAAGTACTCTACTCCTCTCAACAAACTTGTGGAATGTAGTAGCATCAACAGAACAAAGAGTTGGGAGACCCTTGTAATGATTAATTTCCTTTCAAATATGACAAAGACTCAAATGGTAAGCATACATTGTTTGATCCTCCTGCTTCATTTATCATACCCTTTGTCGGAGCTCATACACATGGGCAAGCTGACCCACCTTATAATATGTCTTCTCCAGAGCATCCTAAATCTCCTTGGAAGACTTCAAAAACAAATAAGTATTGCTGATGTCTAGTTGCATAAAGTGAAGCAACCAAGAGTCTACCAAAGCATCTTTAGCCCGCCGTTATGAAAACTTTGGGTCCTTGGGATTGGCATGAGGAGCCTCACCGGATTTGTATTCCCCTTTACCTTTTCCCAAGATAGGCCACCTAGCTCATTGGGACTACACCTAGTAATTTTTCCCATCAAGCTAATTGTTGTAATTTGGGCATTCGATATGTCATGGATGATAGTACCTTGACCCTGACTATTGGCATTGAATGAGGTAGGAGTAGACATGGATTCACTAATTTCAGACATTGAAGATCAATACACCGAAGGAAGCTTCTCATTGAAGGAAACATGACTACACATAGTTTCGAAGCAACATAATACACTTTCTCACACAACCAGCCTCAAACATGGTTTAAAGTATTGCGCGATATGTACTAGTATCGCGGGGTGGGGGAATGAAACCCCCCCAAGTAATTGAAATCTCCTTGTATATTCTTACATCTCGTGGTAGGTCTTGCATGTATCACGCGATACATGGGAACTTTTAAGCCAAAAATGCCCGAGAGATGAGAAATGAACTCGTATCGCTTTTCACGTTTCTCGAGCTTATCGCTATCTTAAAAAAACCTCTAGAAATTCATTTTTTTTGTTATTCTTCAGAGATTTTTAGCTCACTAAAGCAAAATCTAAGATTCCACTTGAGTTCATTTTGATTGAAAACCTTCATTTAAACCAGATCGAAGGATCGAAGCCAAAACCCCAAATTTTGTCAAGAACTTTGGTAAGTTTTCTATTTTTACTCCGATCCTTCTAGCTTTTTTGTATGTCATACATATGTGATAGATCTACAATTTTCAGAAAGTAAAATTATTTATTTATTTATTAAAAAAATAAAAAAATTAAAGAAAATATAAAAAATCATACCAAATAGGCATTGTTTGGTCTAATTATTTTATATGACATACTATAGCTCATTTTTCATATAATATGTCAATTTGTAGATTTTTGAAAATATTTTTTTTGTATTTATTTAATAATTAAATAAATAAATAAATCCAAAAAATTTGAAAAATACAGGAATCATATTAGATTATACTGTGTATGTTTATCTTAATTCTACTATGTTTTTTGTATTTTTAAAAAAAAATTTCTTATATTTTTTTATAAAAAAGTAATTAAAAAAATCAATAAATTATTTCAAACATGTAGAACATTTTGAAACATATTGGGTATGTTTCCTTATGTTCTATTTAGTTGCATATGTTATATTATATTTGTAGTTATATAATTTCTTTTTTATCCACAGGATTGCGAATATGTCTTGCCGGTCATGCAACCAGGAGGAGAAAGAGGATATTGGGTGGCAGCATTACACTATGATTGGTGGGGATAGACGAAAAACAAAATTCCATTATTGTGGGAAAGAGATGTATGGTGGTGGGATAACCTGATTGAAACAACATCTAGCTATTGGGAAACATAGAAGGGTATTGTGCTATGAGTGTGTTCCACCCCTAGTTAGGAGATCGATGAGAGATCACTTGGCAGAGAAAGAGATTGATAAAAAGATTAAGATGGACGGGAATGTAGCATTGAGGGAGGCCACATTACAAGGCTACATTACAGGGTGTGTCACGAGGATACCAATTCCCAAAATCCCAACTATTGATACCCAAGCGTGTAATGAAGTGTAATCGTTTATAAGTGTTTAATGATGCTTATTATAGCATTTTTTAAAGTTTCATTAAAAAATTCTAAGGCTTACATAGTGTTTCCATAGATTCCATAGGCGACAACATATGTCATGAGGGTGACGGTTCTCCCAACCATCATAGATAGTTGTTTTCTATATTTAATGATTCTTAAGTGTATTAGTGTTTATTCTATCAAATCTTGAAGTTTTATAACAAAATTCATCCATTTAATTAGCATTTCACCCGTTTCTCACCGTCTTCCGGTTTCTTCCATCGTTTTCCCGCGATAAGCTATGATACGCGAGATGTATCAATATCCCCAAGCTGCGATTTGGGATGCGATATCGATACTTTAAACCTTGGCCTCAAACACAGCCCAACAATCACACAACACCAACACACAAAATAGAAATCATTACAAGGGCTGCCGATAAGCCACACACTTCCAAACCATAGCCGATGGGCAAAACCACATGGAAATCAAACAACAGTCGAAGCTATAGGACTGCACAGTCCTTCACAGGCACAGATCTGAGTCAAACATTATCGAGGGTTATATTCAAAGACATCTGGAATGTATTCAACATTAAAAAAGGCAAGAACAAGCATGAAAATAGCCCCAAATCACAGTTTCAAGGGCTGGGCATCAATCCCTAACCCAAAAAAATATCATAATTTGCTCAATACTCAACAAAATGGAGTAAAACTTGTCCCATTAGCTTTCTGGCACAAAACTACCCAATAGCCACCAATCTTGCTGATCGAAAACCCCTCAAACTGAACAGATCTACGAATGTTTTGAAATATGGAAAATCAGATGTAAATGACAAAATAATTATAAAAAAAAATCTTGAATCAAGATACCTATCTATATTAGGCGATCAAGAGCTACTGATTTTGACCTTACATGGATGACATCAGCAGGTCTCCTGTTTAGGTCTCTCTTTGCTTAGCAACCTCTGTTCTTCTCTTGGCTTTGACACCAAGTGGAATTTGATGATAGTGGCTTTACTTCTAGGGTTTAGGAATAAGAAAAGTATATTTGGGGAGTAGAATACGTATGGAGAGTGTATTTCTCACATCCAGCTTTTCTTAGTAATTATATGAAGAGGCGAATACAGAAATACATATAATGGGGTACATATTTACAAAAGGACCCTATCATAGTACTAAAGACAATAGTACTTTTACATGTATGTGTACATTGTATCCCTATTACACAACAGCTTTGTTAAGTTGAGCTGAGTATATATGCAGACATCTCATGGAAAATTTTGGGTTTGTAAACCCTGACAAACCTTTCCTGAGGGGTGTGATAAAACAATATGCTGGTGACTTCAGGTTTTCTTCATTTTTCATAAAAAAGAAGTAACTGTTTCATTTACATCTTATTGGACTTTAAAGGTGGTTTATTTTTAGTGCTGACCCGTCTTTTGTTATAATTGGTGAACTGCAGCAATGGTGCTCTACTCCAATTGCTCACAGGAAGCTATTTCTCTGAGAAGATACCAAAGGTTTGGTTTTCCTCTTTATTTTTATTTCTCAGAAAATACTGTGTGAGTTCCCATGTTACTTGGGACTTCCTAAGAAGGAACATTTTTTTACAAATCAGATTGTAAAAACCCGAATGTCAATAAAAAAAAAAAATGTTTGTGAAAAGAAGAATGCAGATTCTGAAGTTCCCTTTAGCTTAAAATTTAGAATGTGACAAAGAAATTTCGCATATCTCTTGTGGAAGGCTAATGCCATAATCTCATACAACAATAGACCAGCAGCAGAGGCAGTCCCATACTTTGAACAGGTAATTCTCATTTGTATACCTTTTTATTTTTTATTTTTTATTTTTACATTTGGTCAACTTTATTTCCAATTCATGTAATATGAGCTAGCATTCATGTTCATATCAACATTTTTCTCTATTTATTTTATTTTTCCTTTGATAAGTAATAGGAGAGTTTAAGAAGGGGCAGGCCCCATATGCAACACCTCTATACAAAATTATGAGCTAATGAGACAAAAATTCCATTAGAGGACCAAATTAGCTATACAATTACACGTTCACTGTTGCTATGAACTATACTGTCCAATTTGTGGTGAATTGCATAATTGGTTCCCTTGAACTCTGAATATACAACAAGGTCACAAAATCTGTTTCTATGAACAGCGCTCTCTTATTTGTGATGAAGGTTGCATAATTGATTTTCTTAAACTCTGTGAATATAGTGGACCAAAGGAGTAATGGAACTTTGATTCTATCAATTACCAATTCAAATTATTTGTCCTTCATTTCCAAACATTAGTTTTTCCTCTCTAATTGCTCCAAGCCTCCAAAATAACAAAAAGGGTGCTATCTTTATAAAGTTTAGCCCCCCGGTGTCAAAATCCTTCATAGACCAGCCATCAGTGTGCTCAAGCAGACTATTGTAGTTGGCTTGTTGGATATGGAAAAGCTGAAAGGACATAAGCCACACCGTGTTTGTGAAATTGTAGTGGAGTTAGTGGTTGATCATTTCTCCACTATTTTTACAAAGGAATTATATGTAAGTGATGACCCTTTTCCTACTCATTAAATGGTGGTGTGTTACAAGCATGGATGTCCTCAAGGAAAAAGGCCACTTTGGATGGGGATGGTGTACTCCACACAAATTTAGTCAGAAAGTACAATTGCACTGTAAATACACCTGTCGAATGTCAAATCCATCACTGTTTGTCTTAACTCTTGGTCCTAAAAGGGCATCTCTGTTAGTGAAGGAGACCTGCAAGGAACTCCACCTCCTGATCATTTAGGTTCTGCCTATATTTTGGAAACTAAACTACCTGTTCTTCTATATTGGCATCATACTTCCTAAGCAAGACCTCTTTTCAGTCCACCATAGCATAATTATCTGGAAAATCTTGTCAAGGAGGGGCATCCTCAAATTATAATTGGTCTCAAGATGTCACCAACCTCTTCTCCCCTAATTTATAAGTGGCACTTCTGTGAAAATCATTATTAATTTTATAGATTCCTAAAAATGAGAAATTGTTATACTTTCTTTTTGGGATATTCCTTCATGTTTACCCCGTAACCATTATCATCTTCATTTCTATCCCACCAAGGGTTTTAGATTCTTTCTCAAACGTACATAGCCATTTGTCTAAGAGATATAAATTTCATTAACGCAAGGGTCTTAGGTCAACTGGTTAAGACAGCCTTAATCTTTGGCATTATAAACTTATGTCCAATTCACAAGGTGCTAGTTCTTTACATCATCCATTCTATTCATCAGATGATTCTTGCCTCTCAAGTGTCAAGTCTCTAGGCAGTAGAGAGCAATATAGGAAATAAAGAAAGGGAAGTTGGCGAGGTCTGGAGGTTTTGAAGGGTACTCGTCTCACCTTCCTTATCTACAGATCCCAGATAGCTGTTGATCAGTAGTTAGTTTCAAGTGGAAGACCAAGATAATAAGATGATGGGAATGGTCCACCTTGAACCCAACACACAAATGAGCTCTTTTATACCATCCACCTCATCTACACAAAATACTTTTACTTGAAGTTTGTAAGAAACACACATTTTTCCATAGAACAAATTAAATTGTATCACAATCATAAATAATGAAGCTAGCCTTAATGTAATAAAAAAGGGTGTGGTAATTTGAGACCAGGGGATCTGTGTAGGGAGTGGGATGAGTTCATTGGTTGCACCCCCATTTAATTTGGGGTCTTGGGTTGGGTTGTGCTCTTTCTTGCTCCTGCCCCCCTGATTTCCTTTTGTTTCATTCTTTAGGGATGTCTTTTCCCTCTATTTAATAAAGCTTTTCTTTCATCAAAAAAAAAAAAGAAAAAAAGAAAAAAAGAAAAAAAGGATGGTGCCATCACCAATTAGAGGTGGGAGATGACCCGGCTATTACTACCCATCCTAACTCTTTCAAGCATCCCTTCTTTAGCCCTTTGAAAAAGTCTTATTGAAGCCTTTGCACCTAGGATGAAAAGAGAGGGAGAGGATCAAAGAAACAATTCCCTTCATATAGCTTTAAAGATCCAACTGTTGACCTGCTCAAAAGAACCCAAAAGGAAGCTGTAGAAACAACAACATTCTGTCCCCACCATCTAATGTTGATTGTTGAAACCCAATCTTTGCATTAACTTACCCAATGAAACTCCAATTAATATAGTTATATGCTTTTTTTTTCAAATCAATTTTGCTAAGGATGTGATCTTATGAGTTGACTTGCACCAAAGTTGGACTTGTACTGGTCATCATCCGTCAATCAAGAGGGGATGCTGACCGATACAAGGTCAACTTATGGGTGTTAGTTCTTGTAAATTAACTCGTGTTTGTTTCTCATTTTGCCAATAACCCAAAAGTTTGACTTTTTAATCTCAAGATGCAGTCATTTGCTATTAAAGACCCTTCAAGAGTTTGGTAAGGAGAGATGAAGGATGATAGAAATTTACTTAATTCTTCAAGCTAAAATGTTTGCATTTATCCTAATACAGGTTTCCAAACAAATTAGTCAGCTTTAAATCCTTCAGTTCCATCACTACTCCTTTTGTTGGAATTAGTTGATGAGAAATGGTACTCCTTTCAAGAAAACTTTACAATGGAATCAGCCATTGTTGTCTTGGACTCCTCCCTAATGGATTCCCACTATCTTTTGTGGAACATCAAACTATCATAGGAAATCTATCCATTTTAGGTGCTTCCAAAACACATCTTTTTGAGAGCCCTCCCAACCAATCCAATATTTTTGGTGAAATCTGATCAAAAGATATTCCTGAAGTTTAGAGTGGAACATATATGGCTTCTTATAGAGTAATGGAGATGAGAGTATAATTTTGCCATGGTCTCATAGATCTTTTTATTTTATTTTATTTTTCATACTTCTGTACAATCTCTCCTTCCATTTTAAGCTTTAGCTGTATTACATCTTCCTCTTGCGTCAGATATATGGTAAAAGAACCCTGTACTTTGTCTCTTTTTGAGCCAGTTTACTTTTAATTTTTAGTGCAAACTGATCTGCTTCAAACAATTTTTTTTTTTTTTTTTTTCATATTCCTCCTTGATATCAGTTCTTATTGTTTTTATATCCTCTATTCTCCACTTCACCTTCTTATTGATAGCAATTCTCATTTTGCCTATATTCTCCACATCCACTTATACCAAAAACTTCTGTTAAGAGTTTGAATAATAATAATCTAAAAGAAAGAACGTGATGACTTTGAAAGTCTTTCTATACATGCTTCTTCTAAAAGAATAAAGTCTGCATGTTATTTTATTTTATTTTATTTTATATTTCTCCTTGATATCTCTGCTTGACATGGATCTAAGACTTCTATCAACAAGTTTTCAATATATATGTGTGTGCTCACATGTGTCCTCATGGTTCATGTTAGTTCCAACCATAAATATGTGGTTAGGTGCAAACCACAAACTAACAAGATTTGTATTGGTCTGTTATATGGTGTCATTTGTTATTTCAATTAGTTGTTTGGAGTGTATTGCTATTCATGAATTGGGTGACATTCTTCCCATATTTACTTGAATGTAGTCTCCTAAGAGATCAGTAGCCAGTCTATACAGTCTATAAGATTTGGTGCATATATATATATATAATTTTTGATGAAGGAAAAATTTTATTAAGAAAAGGATAAGAAATCCCGAAAAAATCAAGACAAAAATCAAAAGGAAAGGAAAAAAACCCCACCACCCTCTAGCCCCTTAATTACACTGGATTACAGCCCATGACCACCTCCCAATTTCTACAAAGGTCGCCAGCCTTTCAGTGCCCACAGTCTTTACATTGAGGGGCCCACAACAAAATCTTCTCTTTTGCTCTTTGGTACGCCCAGAAGGAAGGTTTAGCATGACCTTTGGAAATCCTCCTGTTCCTCCCCAACCAAATAGACCAACACACCGCCGCCGGGACAAGTCTCCAAATCCTCTTCCCTCTAGCAGTAAAAGCGCTTCCTTTCCAAGAGGAAAGGAGAGTGGTCAGATCTGGCGGGGTAACCCATTGCATTCCAAAGTCCCTAAGGATGCCAACCACACATCCCAAACAAAAGGGGTAGCAAGAGAATATGAGACACCGATTCCCCATCCCTATGGCAAAGATTGCAAAAATTGGTGAGAATAAAACCCTTCTTTCGCAACACATCAATAGTTGAAAATTTTCTCAATGTGGCAACCCACATGAAGAATTGGATCTTGAGAGGCACAGGAGCATACTAGATATCCTTCCACGGACCCTGGATGTCAACATACTTGCTGAAGAACTGCACACACAATCTCACACAGTCACACTAAAGGTCCTGTCGGGATTTGCTGCCCAAATTTAATGTATATATATATAATTTTCACCCAATTTAATTGGATCTATTTTATTAATAAAACTAAATCGGTGCTTTTTTTAGCTTCCTCTTTGATATATCTTTTCCATTAGTGATTTAATAAGCCATATAATATTATCTAAAAAATTTCAAATTGACCTCTGGACAAGAATATTATGATCTTAATATCATTGATTTTATAATGTATTTTTGAGTATTAGACATGATTTTATAGATCATGTCTATCAAATTAGAGCAAACCAATGTAGTGAACCAAGCAATCTTAATAAGCCTGCCTATGGTGCCAAAGTTATTCCATGAGTAGCAAACTATAAGCCTGTTCCCATTCTAATTATACTGCTGAACCAGGTAACTATTGGTCCAACAATTGGTTATGTTAATTATTAAGAACATAATCACAAGATCTATCAACATGTTCTAGGATCAGTTCTGTAAATCATGGTTATCATACTTGGGCCAGACAATGGGACTGGTTAACATGTCACCCTGGCCCTTTAAATGGGTCGGTTCACATAGTCACCTAATACTTCTCTAAGAACAGCACAAAAACTGAATCATCTGAGCAGTTTTATACAACCTGGATGGTGTTGACCAAACACTCTGGGTTTAGTCACATAGATAAAAACTATTCTATGCCATTTCTTTTTTGCTAGGCAATTTTTCTTTCTTGTTTAAAAAAAAAAATTAGAGTAGTTTTCATCTACTTTTTGATAGTTCTTGCATAGATACCCTTAAATATTAGGGAAAAAAAAGAAATCGGACAAAAGTTCTGAATGTGTGTGTGAGAGGGAGCAAGAAAGAGGGAGAAATCCCTGCAAAATATTGCCTCCCGGCTTCTATCACTGTCTACATACATAATAACTGGGTATATATATTAGGTTGTATGTATTTATGACATCACAGGTCAACTTGGGATCCAGTCCCTAGACTGGGTTTCATAGTTATGCTTCAAACTGTATACAAAATTAAAAAATAGAATATTGTTTAAACTTTAAAATGTTAGATTGTAGTGTTAGCGTTCATATTTAGTTGGTTTGTGGGACACTTTTCACTTATGCCCTCAGTACATATGTGATAGTATGCTGCAGCACACATGTAAGATAGTCATATTACCATTTTGACTTTACAGGTAATGTAGTGTGGATTTTTTTGATAAATCTCATGGTTTTTGTGTATTGAGAGGCTATTTCAAATTAATCATTAAGCTGTTAGTACCACCAACATGTATAAATATGTGCATCAGCCATACACATTGCATGTTGGATGGTATTGTGTGACTTTCTTATTCTATTTCTGAAAAAGAAAATGTAAGCAAATTGAGGAAGAAAGAGGAAAAGTAAGTATAAACAATCACATGCATTTAGGCAGAATGGCTGATACAGATGTAAGTTGTACACTTCTCCGATAAAAATGTGAACAATACCATATATGAACGTTTATTTTATTTATCTATTTCTATTTGATCAATGAAATCCAACTTGTGGCCTTCTCTTGGAACACTGCATTCTCCCATTAGCCAAGATTGGCTAGTTATTTGGTAGATTCTCTGTTCAAGAGCAGGTTCTTCAATATGCTTTATATGGTGAGTGACTTTGCCATTGTGGTTTGCTTTCCATTGTTTCTCCCCAATTCAATACCATTTTTCCACTATCAATTAGAATCTATGTTTTATCATCGCTAAAGATTTTAACATGCATTGCCTATATCAACTTGGACCATTTTGGTTCATGTTTTCACTTTGTTCTTAGGTAAGCCTCTTTCTCTGTCTTTCTCTCTTAAAACTTCAATCATGATACTGACATTATTTGCAAAAGCATGTGCTTTTCAGTGCAGTTCTTCCACATTTACTAGAGTATTCTTTCTCTGATTTTCGATGCATGGAATTGACATCCATTCCGGGATATATATTCTTCTAGAAATTTATTAGAGATATGTGATGTGAACACCTTTTTGTTTTTCTGTTCTTTTTTCTCCCAGTCATTTATTGAACTTTGTTGCTGCAAGGGATCATATTGAACAATTCAAGTTACTTCATCTGTATATATATGTGTGTGCATTCTAAGTTTTTCAGAAGCTATTGTGCAGTTGGGTCCTCTCGTGAGTCAGATGGTGCCAATGATGGAAGCATCTCCAGTGTACTCAATGGCCAGAAGTGCTTCTGGTATCTGATCACATCCTAACCCTGCCTTTTCTAATTTTTTAATTTTACTTCTATTTTTCTTGTCAGTTTTCTGCTGTTTAAAATTCACATTTAGATTTAAATAGAATTATCAGTGTTCTTTTCATGACCATTCTCTCTTGGCACCTGAAGGCCAACACAACCCTTTAAAGAGAAACTTGTTTCCTAGTCATCCTTTGGGGCCTTTCTACTGTTTCTTGGGTTCTATCTTGCTCTTGTGTTTATTGTTAATTATGAATGGGCCTCTTTCTCCTCACCACCATCAAAATCACCAATTTACCCATAGAATTAGTAGATGCAAGGTCTAGGGTTTGTGATCAGAGGAGATACGTATAGAGAGTTATCTCTCTCTCTCTCTCTCTCTCTCTCTCTCTCTCCATACTCCTTTATTTATATGATGGGGAAATACGAGAACACATGAAAAAGAGTATGTATTTACAAGCATACCCTACTACAACAACAAAGACTAAAATACCCTCACATCATGTACATTGCTATTATACCGCAATATTCCCCCTCAAGCTGGTATGTAGATATAGCGCATACCAAGCTTGCTTATTATCTTAGAGAAGTTAGGATCCTGTAGACCTTTAGTGAACAAGTTAGCTAGCTGTTCTTCCATTTTCACAAAAGGAATAGATATTTGCTCAGATTGAAGCTTCTCTTTAATGAAATATCTGTCAACCTCTATATGCTTTGTTCTATTGTGTTTGATAGAATTATGAACAATATTAAGTTGAATTCCTTTACCTGCAATAAAGATGAGAAAATGAAGAGAAGAAGAGATAAAATAGGGAAAACAGGCTAAACCTTGAGTGTAGGGTTTTTACCCACACCACATAAAATATTATTTATGTGTGTTGTGATAGTATACCGTATGCAAGACATATTCTGTATATATACACCACCATAGAATAAAATACCCCCATAT